>JAPTHN010000044.1:2653198-2660698 GCA_026936325.1 Platynereis dumerilii | reverse complement strand
TTTTTTTTTTTTCGAAATTTTTTTTTTTTTGGGACTTTTATTTGGTGGGGGAATTTTTTTTTTTTTTTTTGGTGAAAATTTTTTTTTTTTTCGAAATTTTTTTTTTTTTCAGAAAATTTTTCCCCCGACAATAATCATATCGGCCCTGGCCGAGGGCCGTTATTGGAGATATTTCATTGTCGGCCCTGATAGAGGGCCATTATTCATTGTTGGCCCTGCAAGAGGGCCGACAATGATTTTAATGGCCCTGGTGGGGGCCATTATGGGAGATTGTCACATGGCAAAATGGTGACAATCTCTTACTTGTCGGCCCTAGTATGTGGCAATAATGCATTTTCATGATGAGTAGGCCATTTCATGACTGTTAATTTAAACATGAATGCGAAGAAAATACTAACTAAAAATGAAGTTTATTCAAAACGAACCTTGTTTTATTCAAATACCTCCACAGCAAAGAGTTTTAGAGATATCATTATGAAACTTGCACAAGTTGTTTTTTGAAATAATATGCTCAAAACAAAATACATACAGATTTTTAATTTTTGCCATATCATACCTTCTATGATCTAATTTGCAGACGTTGCAGAACGAGAGTCTTGCATTTATTATCAGCCTCAAAGACAGGGCTCTCATACCATGATAATTTTTACTTTCAACCAAATTGTGTACAAAAATGGAAAACCAGGCTTATGAGCAACAATAAAATATCAAGAAAAGGGGCATTCTAGCAAAAGAAACTTCTATTAGAGATATCTCAAAAAGGCAAGTCAAGATTAACATTTCCCAACATGTGAGAACTCAGATTTTGCAGTCAATCTCAAAGACAAGGCTATAATATATGATTGGTTGGAATTATGACAACATTCTATACACTGATGAATAGCCAGGCTCATGAGCAACAAGTAAATATGAAGATAATGAGCATTGCAGCAACTGGTATTCATTTCAAAAGCATCTGAACAAGAGAGGTCAGACATGACTTCACAAAATGAAGGAGTGTCAATTTTTTCGTCAGTCTCAAAAACAGGGCTCTAACTCCATCAAAGAGTTGACTTTCAACTACACTTTTTACACTAATGGAAAGTCAAGCCCATGAGCAACAGGCCCGTAGCCAGGGGGGGTGCGACGGGTGCGAACGCACCCCCCCCCCCCCCCCCCACGGCCGAAAATGGGTCCAAAAGGTCCATCTTTTAGGTCTAATATGGTCCCATAATCAAGAGGACATTACTGACTTCATGTCTCTTAATTCAAATGGCAATTAAGTGTGTTTGATGTGCCCAATTGACCACAGAATTACACATCATTTCTCAATTGCAATTCACACCTTTGAATTAATTCCTCATTCCTAATTGCAATTTATCCCTTCTGTGTCTATGCAGGATCATGTGTTTACTTAAATTCCAATCAATATATATCTACATTGACCATTTTTTGGTTTATTATTTGCAATAGGCCTGCAGATGAACATCTTGAAAAAGTTGTGTATATAATTATTTAGGCCTATAGGGAAGTGTACCTGTATTGGACCACCTAACTTCATTGTCCTTTTTCTCAAATCATTGGACCTATTCACGGGACAGGCCTAGGCCTTATTAATAAAGTTAGTGTAAGACCAGATTGAGAGCTATTGAGCCTGTAACATTTGCTATATTTTGCATAATATGCAAAATATACGTTTTTGTCCAATGGTCCAATTTGAACCACATGGAACTTATGGTGGACCATCTGCTTCCTGATATTGGACCAGTGGTCGAATATTGGGACCAGGTGTTCCAATATAGGTTGGTGTGAACATCACACACACCTTGTAAATTACGCATTGAAAAAAAAAAATACAAGTTTCACCTTTCCCATATTTCTTGTGGTGGCTCATAACATAGCCAAAACGAAATTCAGGCAATGATAATCCTTTGTCCCTTCCCTTTATTATGCTTTTTTTTTACCACAAGACTTAAGTGTTCCAATATTGGACCAGTGGTCCAATCTCTAAAAATTGGCCCTTGCAAATTACAGTTGTCGCACATATTATGAAAAAGAGCAATAACATTCTATCTGCATGCCATCAGTTTGGGCAACAGCGAACACAATCAAACTCAATTAAAATATTCCCCTTATTTTCCATTGAATTGAATTGAATTTATTGACAGATAAGAACATGAACAACAACAAAACAAGGGGTGTAATGGGAATGCTACTCCCCCTCATATCAATATTATTACAATCATAATCTAGACAGTAACGTCAAAATAGAAACATTTAACATTAAAAAAAAAGAGACAAGTATGTTATAATCGTTATACAGTGCAAAGCTTCATGTCGGTACATTATAATAATAATAATAATAATAGACATTTATATAGCGCTAATTCCAGTAAACTGCTCACTAGCGCTTGTGTATGATAGCTTTATTTGTAGAAAGTCCTAAACAGACAAGTTTTGAGATTTCTTTTGAAACATTCAAGTGTTGTCGAGGCCTTGACAATATCTGGAAGTTTTTTCCAAAGTTTTGGAGCAGCATGCGAAAAAGCTCTGTCTTCAAATTTGTTTTTATTGCAAGAACTTCGTTCTTTTAAGAGAACTTTGTTGTTGCTTCTTAGATTACAATTTTGTTTGGGTTTTGACTGGATCAGATTTTGAATATACACAGGTGCTTGTCCATTGACAGCTTTCCATGTAATTAGCATCAGTTTGAATTGGATTCTAGCTGGAATTGGCAGCCAATGTAGCTGCTTCCTATATTGGCTCACTGTCATGCTTTTTCAATTTTTCTATAAGTCGAACCGCTGAGTTTTGGGCGACTTGTTTCTTTATCAAATGACTTGATGTACCATATAGAAGACCATTTCCATAGTCTAGGTGAGGAGTGACAAGAGCGTTAACTGCAGTTTTGCAAACTTCCTTGTCCAATGACTTCCTAATTTTTGATATATTTCTCAGGTTGAAATAGGCATTCCGACACATTTTGTTGATTTGCTTTTCCATGGACATGTTTTTGTCGAAGATTACGCCAAGATTTCTGACATGGTCAGCTGCAGTAATTTTCACATTGTCCACATTGATTGAAGATATTTGGAGTTTATTGAGTTGATGTGGACTGCGATGAACAATAGTTCTGTTTTTTCTCCATTGTTGCAGAGCTTATTTTCATGAAGAAATTTCCTAATCTCAGCAACGCACTTCACCATTTTTTCTGCTGCATTTCTTGTTCCAAGAATGTTAGTTTGAAAGAGAGGAAAAGTTGCTCGTCATCAGCATATTTTTGATCATCGACTTGATTTTTGGCAGCTACTTCACTTAATGGAGTGATATATGAATTGAATAGAATTGGTCCTAATTTTGAACCTTGAGGGACTCCAAATTTGAGAGGCAGTTTTGTTGATGTTTTGTCATTAATTATCACTGACTGAGATCTTTGAGAAATGTATGACTTGACCAGCTTAGTGCAGAATCATGAACACCGTATTTGCACTCCAGACGTTTCAGAAGAATATTGTGATCAATCGTGTCAAAAGCTGCTGACAGGTCCAGCAGTACAAGCATTGTTACTTCGCCTTTGCTCATATTTAACATAATATCATCATGGATCTTCATCAGGAGGGTTTCAGTGCTGTGAAATTTTCTGTAAGCAGACTGTTTGTCATCGTTCAGGTCATTTTTAGTAAGATGGTCAGTATATTGTTTAATAACAGCACTTTCAATCAATTTGCTGAGGAAAGACAGATTTGATACTGGTCGATAATTCTTTTTGATTAAATCCAATCCAGATTTTTTCAAGAGAGGTTTCACAAGAGCATGTTTCCATTCAAGTGGCATTTGTCCTTGTGTGAGTGACTCATTGACAATTTTTTTTATAATTGGCAGGTATTCATCAATACATTCCAGCAAAAGCCATGTGGGAATGGGATCCAGTTGGCAGTGTTTAACAGGCATTTCAGTGATGAGTTTCTTGATCTCACTTTCAGACAACTTTTTAAACTTCCGCAGCATTTGAGAAGCTTTTTCATCATCATTAGGAGTCTCATTGATTGTAGAGTCCAACTTGGACCTGATCATTTTGATCTTTTCATCAAAAAACGTATTAAAATCATTTGCAAGGTCAATTTCATCGGTATGTGGTGGCAGAGGTAGTTCTTGTTTTCGGTTCAGACTTGAGTTCAATAGCTTGAACAACTTCTTTGCATTACCCTTAGAATCTTCAATTTTGGATCTCAGATCTTCAGATCTGAGCTTACTTAATTGCTGATTTAATGAATTTCTCTTTTCTTTGAAAGACTCCCAGTCATTTACAAGCCTGGTTCTCCTCCATAATCGTTCAGCCTTCCTTTTTGCTGCTTTCTATTCTTAATATCAGCATTGTTAATGGAGTGGGTTTGCGTAGTGTTATTTCTCTTGTTGTAACAGGGGCATGTTTGTCAAGAACCTGTTTTGTGGAGTTGTAGAGTTCCACAAGTTCATTGAGATTTTTCTGTTCGAGCCCACTTTCAGAAAGATGTCTGTCTATGTCTTGTTTGAAATCATGCAAGTTTATTTTTCTAGTCTTCCTGAAGCTGATTTTCTTTTTTGGTTGTTTTGCTCTTTTCATTGGAAAATCAAAGAGGATGCTATTGTGATCAGACAGAAGATCACTGACAATACAGTTGCTCAGGGCAGATTTTTCTTGCGTTATCACAAGATCCAGTATGTTGCCATCTTTGTGAGTCGGTGTCGAGACGTGTTGCACAGATCAAACATTTTAGAATGTTGGTAAATTGAATGACTTTGCTATCTTCTGGTTTGTTCATATGAAAGTTGAAGTCCCCAGTTATAATAATTTCATTGTTCATTGTTTGATAGTGACCTAAAAATTTCGTAAATTCTTGAAAGAATTCTGCAAGACTGTATTTATTTTTGTTGGATGGCTCAGGGCGGTATACTAGAAGAACGGTAACAATTTTTCCATCTTGTTGTATTTGGATTTCCATATGTTCAAAGGTCTTTGTCTTCATGTGATCTTTTTTAATTGCTTGTATGCCTGATCTCACAATGCAACTACTCCACCTCCTGGTCTTCCAACTCGGGGAGAACTCAGAAAGAAACATTCACCATTTTGCTCGAACTCGCCATTTTCACTCTATCATCATCTTTTAGCCAAGTCTCAGTGAAGAGAAAGATGTCAAGATCATGCTCATCCCTGTAGTCCTTAACTGTCTGTGTTTTCTGCCTCAGACTTTGGGCATTCCATAGACACATTTTTAAAGTATTGCTTTGTTTGAGATAGGTCTTGCCGAGATAATTCCTGTCATTTCCTGTATTACATGGATGAGACTCACTTTGTTTTAAAATTTCAAACCTGTTTGATAGTTTGATTGCATTTTCATTGCTACTTGGGCATTTTCTTTTTGATGTAGCTGATATGAGCTTTTTATCATGTAGTGTCAGTATAGTTCGTAACACATCGGAATACAGCTTTTGATACTTGTTCATTTTGACTGATTCTGACTTGAGTTAAGGAAATTTAGTGAGAAGAGTTTGCTGGAGTCAGCAGCCAGACTGACCCAGGAAATTTGATGCAATCTGTAGCCAGTCAGTTTGTGACCAAATTGAGGCAAAATGTGTTCGAAACGAGTGGTCAAGCAGAGAATCAGTATTGAAACACTTGCACTGCTGTGCGCCGTTGTGACTGAATAAAGCGGCTTCAGTATTGAAAGAGTTGTACAGCAGTGCGCGGATGTGCGGATTGACGGCAGAGTGTGATTGATGGCAGAGTGTGATTGACGGCAGAGTGTGATTGATGGCAGAGTGTGATTGATGGCAGAGTGTGATTGACGGCAGGTGTGATTGATGGCAGAGTGTGATTGACGGCAGAGTGTGGTTGATGGCAGAGTGTGATTGACGGCAGAGTGTGATTGACGGCAGAGTGTGGTTGATGGCAGAGTGTGATTGACGGCATTGACGGCAGAGTGTGATTGACGGCAGAGTGTGATTGAGGCAGAGTGTGGTTGATGGCAGAGTGTGATTGATGGCAGAGTGTGATTGACGGCAGAGTGTGATTGATGGCAGAGTGTGATTGACGGCAGAGTGTGGTTGATGGCAGAGTGTGATTGACGGCAGAGTGTGGTTGATGGCAGAGTGTGATTGACGGCAGAGTGTGATTGACGGCAGAGTGTGATTGACAGCAGAGTGTGATTGACGGCAGAGTGTGATTGACGGCAGAGTGTGATTGACGGCAGAGTGTGGTTGATGGCAGAGAGTGATTGACGGCAGAGTGTGATTGACGGTAGTGTGTGATTGACGGCAGTGTGTGATCGAAGGCAATGTGATCGATGGCAGAGTGTGATTGATGGCAGAGTATGATTGACAGCAGAGTGTGATTGATGGCAGAGTGTGATTGACGGCAGTGTGTGATTGATGGCAGAGTGTGATTGACGGCAGAGTATGATTGATGGCAGAGTGTGATTGACGGCAGAGTGTGATTGATGGCAGAGTGTGATTGACGGCAGAGTGTGATTGACGGCAGAGTGTGATTGACGGCAGAGTGTGATTGACAGCAGAGTGTGATTGACGGCAGTGTGTGATTGAAGGCAGAGTGTGATTGACAGCAGTGTGTGATTGACTGATAGACTTATAAATAGATAAATAGTATTGTCATGCAGCTTATGTTTCCTGGAGTGGTGTTGTTGTCAACTGAAAAATTCCTGGCAGTGGCTGTGGCTCATTAAATTTTGTATTTAAAATGTGTTCCTGGAGTATTGAAAGAGTTGCACAGAGTGTGCGTGAGTGTGATTGAAGAAAGCGCTTGAGTATTGAAAGAGTTGCACAGGTGTGTGCGGCGAGTGGGATTGAAGAAGCGGCTGAGTATTGAAAGAGTTGCACTGATTGTGCGCGAGTGTGATTGAAGAAATCTGGGCTTGAGTATTGAAAGAGTTGCACTGACGTGCGCGAGTGTGATTGAAGAAGCGGCTGAGTATTGAAAGAGTTGCACAGGTGTGCGCGAGTGGGATTGAAGAAGCGGCTTGAGTATTGAAAGAGTTGCACTGATGTGCGCGAGTGTGATTGAAGAAGCGGCTTGAGTATTGAAAGAGTTGCACAGATGTGCGCGAGTGTGATTGAAGAAGCGGCTGAGTATTGAAAGAGTTGCACAGATGTGCGCGAGTGTGATTGAAGAAGCGGTCTGAGTATTGAAAGAGTTGCACTTATGTGCGCGAGTGTGATTGAAGAAGCGGCTGAGTATTGAAAAGAGTTGCACTTATGTGCGCGAGTGTGATTGAAGAAATCTGGCTTGAGTATTGAAAGAGTTGCACTGACGTGCGCAAATGTGATTGAAGAAAGCGGTCTGAGTATTGAAAGAGCTGCACAGATGTGCGCAGTAATATTGAGTTAAGAAAGAGTATTGAGTCAAAAAGAGGTAGCGCTAATATGCACAACGGTATGAATATAATGCAGCAAAGTATTGAGATAATGAAAAATTGGTTGCTTGAATTGTAATTATATAGTTGATCTAAACTGAATTGTTTAAATTTT
>JAPTHN010000044.1:2370511-2652698 GCA_026936325.1 Platynereis dumerilii | reverse complement strand
AGTGTTTAAGAAACAACACTAAAATAAACACTTTTTTGTTACACTTAATAAACGCGTGAAAGTGTTCATGATTTTTAACACATTTAAGTGTTTTTGATTTTAAACACATTTAAGTGTCTTTGATTATAAACACAAAAACGCTTTAATAGCTTGTTACACTTTATTAACACTAAAAAGTGTTTACAACAATAGAAGTGTTTGATCTCAAACACTAGATGTTTTTCCAGGATGACTGCAGAGAAGGTGTTTATCATATTAAAGTGTTTTTAAAAAGCGTTTATAATTAAACTCTCTGGTGTTGCAGTATTAACACATAGTTAAAGTACATCACAATATGAGTTGTTCAGCTGCTTTCTGAATAAATCACATGGTAACAATAGTGAAATCAAGTAACAATTTGTAAAAAACAATAAAAATGAAAATATAGATTTAATTGAATTTAAATACTTAATAATATTATGTAATTAAACTAACTATCCTCATTAATTTCAAAAGGCGACTCGTAATAACCAGATCATGCAGATGATGACTACTAATATTAATGATGGAAGGATGGACGGGTGGTTGGGGCTTTACGTCCTGTATTTCTGCACTCGATAGGCTACCAAGTGGAGAGGTCAGAGCAATGAGGCAAATGTTAATTGAAATAGCTATGCAACATAGGCCCAGGTGACCCGACAAGAGCTAGATTCAAACCCTGGACCAAGCAATTACTAATGCTACTTAATGTATTTACACCAAAAAAAACTGGATGGTATATATTTGTGCCTGCCCTCCCTCGAAAGTGCATACGTGGGCTGTCCTCGGCTTTTTGTTTTTTTAATATTTCAGGGTGAGATGGGGAAATCACCTTTGACCCATATCTTTTCGAAAAATTTCATATTTATAAAAGATATGCATTTTAATGCATGGGATGATGGAATGGGTTTCAGGCTAACAAGCCCCTCGGGGTTTTACGCTTGCATATGTTTGGAACCGCAAACATTGTACTTTTTATGGTGAAAAAAAAAACCAACAAAAAAAACAATTGAAGCTTAAATTCTTTTATTTGACACTTTCAAGCCACCATTAGATAATAAGTCATCCTGGGGCTGGACTTTCCTTAAAGTTCGGGATAATTTAGCCTCCTTTGAAACCGGATGAAAAATGACAAGAAAGCAGATAGTTCATGTACATATTTTATTCTTCAATTGAGCACTGACACTGACGGATATATTCAACATTGTGTAAGTATACCATAAAACCTTGCAAAATTCCCAAAGAAATTCAACAACTGAATCATATTCCCAATCAACTGGTTTTTCATGTTGTGAATACTGCATTTGAATTTCCCCCATCTTACCCTATTGTGATGAAAAACAGAAGACCCTATGTTAGTACATTGGTGTACAGTCAAAATCTTACCATGTCATCATTTTGTCTGCATTTTAATGGTATCCGTTACTCCATGTGATAATCCATATCATTGATGTAATGCCATTCAAAAATGTTTTGATTCTCAATGCAATCCATTTAAGGGTTGCAGAAAAAGTGACAAGTTCTCACATAACAGTCAAATTTCTGTTAATAGCACTGTAAATGTGTTTCTTTGAAAATGGATATGACTATTTTAAAATACAATCAAATGATTGTTTTAATATTCAAGAAGTTGTCCAAATATTACTGGATGGTAAAAGCTTCAAATATGTCTGCGACAATGATTGCCCCTCAGCAACGGTATAAATCCATTTGAGAAAGCGACTGGAGTGCAAAAATTTCGAAGATGTTTCCAGATCGAGGAACCTTCTTCAATGTTACGTAATTCTTGTCAATGTTGTCCACCTGCAAATGTATGAATCCTTGTTTATTATTTCATGTTTAGGCGTAATATATCATGAATATTGACACAATATCTCATCATACATAATTTTCAGAAATTTACTGAAATGGTGAAAAAAAAAAAGGAAGTGCAGCTATGCGGATCTTTAGGGAATCATGTATGAAGGATATGATTTGCAGTTCATCAGTGAGAATCAGGGCATGTTTTCAACTTATTTTGCAGCAGAACTGTTCAGGGATAATGGGGACCAGACAATAGTTTAAAAATTTACCCCATATGATCAGAATAGATAAACCAACAATTTAATGGCCAATCTAAACAATGTCCAAGTGACACTAAGTCTTGGTATATTAACTTATTTGAAAGTATTGGATGTATCAAACGCAAAGCCTCGGAGCAAGGAAATTATAAACATAGGTATAATGACAAGCATGTTAACCAAATGTTAATTATGCTAAATATATTTACCTCCAAGACTATGTTGCTTTTTCTTTCATTTTTGTCCTTTGCTTTATGTTGCAGCTGTCTTTTTGTCATGTCATATCTTTTGGGGTCCAAATTGCTGTGGAAAGAAAAAGTTACAAAATACAAAACTGCAATTAACAACTAAAATATCTTAAAGATATTCGGATGGATGTTCGGGGCTTTACATCCTGTATTTATGCACTTGGTAGGCTAATTAGGACAGGAGGAGGACACGGCAATGAGGTGAAGGATAATTGAAACAGCCGTCCAACATAGGCCCAGGTGACCCGTCAAGAGCTGGATTCGAACTCTGGACCCAGCGATTGGCAGTCCAGCATGCTACAACTAGACCAACCTCCCCACTTTAAAGATATTCGAAAAAACTAGTTAGGGCCTAATTGGATATATAACAAAAGACCTCCATCAAAAATCCCTGAAAAAAAAAGTCTGAAGTTCCTCCAGATGCACAGCATGCCCTTCTGAACAATCATATGCCCACCCCCTCCTAATCCAGTTCATCCCAAAATTTAAAAATATGATTAAATAATATGATAGCAGTTTGATGGTTTAAAATTTTAACAATTACATGTGTTCATAAAGATGGTTGATTGATGTTATCAAAATAGCGTTGCCTTACTATAATGTGATAATTACCTCAGTGACTTGCTAGATATAGTGTAGATGCAAACTTTATATTATTTTGGTTTGCCTCAAATTGTAGCTGGATTCTTCCAAAAATATTTAACACTCGAAGATTGAGTCCAGATATCTGCTGAAAATAAAATAAGGTTGTCTCATGATTGTCAAATAAATTTGATACAAATTATAAACGCCAATGGAAATACAGGGCACATATGGCCCCAACTCCCCCTATCTCTGCCCATTCCCCAGTGCACAGTGCAGAAAATATATTACATGTGTTTGAAATCTAGAAATTAGATGGACTTCACAATGTTTCTGATAAAACGAAAATTAATAATGTAAAATGCATGTTATGCTGTGTACAGATACTGCCATTAATATGTTCTTCTTAGCAAACGTATGCCTGAATAGTGTACATAAATACCATTTAATCAAAATATAGTTGAATACCTTTTTTGCTGTTTAATAAATAGCATTTAAATATACCATTTTAAGTTGTGCTTACCAGTTATAAGCTACTTCAGTGAAGACTTAAGTCACAATGCATGCCTTCCAATCTGTGTTAAGTACAGAAAGCTGTGATTTCATGGTCGGTCGCTTGTGATGTTGTTTTAAATTGTCTGCCTCCTTAAAGATTAACACTATAAGTGTTTATCCAGCAAACTTGCAAAAACACTATGTGTTTAAAGGACTTTGAAATTTTCATTAAAAAGAAATAATACACATTTTCTTGCACTTGGGAGCATTCAAACAAAGAGAAAAGACATGATATGCTGCCAACTGACATTTTATGACATATTGTCATCTTATAACCAAAATTTCCTGGTTTAAATTGATCATTAATTTATGAAACCATACATGAGAAAATATTCTAAGTTTGATAAACACTTAAATCTGTTAATGCAGGTAGAAAGTGTTTATTTTCAAACGTGTTTATGTAATTTAACACTTAAATGTGTTTAAAACAGGGTTTGTTTTTAGAGTGCAGAAGGTCAACAATCCTCACCCAACAGTCTTTTACAACATTTCCTGCATTGTCCAGTCTTTCCTGTGACATAAATAGGCATAAATAGCTTGATTGGCATATGCTTTTTGGAAAATCATGATTTTGGCGGCCATGATTATTGACTCTTTGACTGGTACCCTGACACAACAAAACAAGACTAACAAGTAAAGTCATCATGATACCCGTCAAACTTATTTGACTGGGCCACTAACATGACACCAGTCAAACATTTTGATGCAAAATGACAGATATTAATTTTGTCGGTTGATGGCAGCATCAAATCGGATATATCGGAAATGCGTAGATGTTTGATAATGCACATGCAGCTGCTTACACGGTAATAAACGCATACGCAAAATTTGAGTGGGCTACGTTGAAGAGAAATGACGTTTTTCGTGTAAAACGACGAGTCCGCAGCCAGCATTTTTGGTCAGATTTTGGTCAGAATGGACTGCAGAGCCCCGTAGGCTTGTTCCACAAGCTACCGGGGCAAAAAGGCTACCATAAAAGATATCAACTTTCCAGCAATTTTTTAAAGCAGACTCTGACATTGCCTCATTGACCTGATTGGAACCCCTCGATGTAAGTGCAAAAGAGGAACTCTGCTAACCATGGAGGTCATTGTCCACTCACATCAGCAGTGAGGGCAAAAGGTTCAAAGCTTTTGATTTTGCTGATCTCCTGCCAAGAGTCTTTGAGAGATTCCTGGTCCTTTATTGCAGCTATGCAGGGTCAATTTCAGGTGATTTCAGCTAGCCATTGATTCACTTGCTGATCTGACGGTCTTTATTAGATAATTGATGCCTTCAAACCTCTTCCTTGCCATGGTCACAGGTCAGTTCAGGTGATGTCCAAAATCTCCTTCTATATTGTATGAATAGGTCAATGTAAGTATTAATGCTTCATGAATATTGTTGATATCCGTTTTTGCGAGTTTCGGGTTCTGATCTTGGTAACTTCATACTTTAAATATTTTAAGTCATGTTGACATTGGGGTGATGTTACTTATATTCCGATGCTGTCAAGTTTGTTATTATTAGCAGGTAATATTGGTCTCGGCCTGCGGAGTCAACCAATATTACTGCTTCGGCCAATAAAACTCAGTATTGGTCTCCTCACCATCCACTATCTATATAATATCATATAGCAAGCGAGAATGCTCGCTGCTCATTGGCCGTCAGCCGTGCAATATTATACGATATTGCACGCATGTTATTGCATGCTCATTTTAACATGTGAAAGATTGGACGGACCTGAGAGGAAGCACTAGATTTTGATGCTACTGCAGCCACAAGCTGACAACAAGATTGTGTTTTTCAATTATACTAAAAAATGCACTGCACGGCAACGGAAGCAGATAGGAAGATGCTGTTTGCGGCAAAATATGCATCGATTAAAGGGCTAGTCGGACATCAAATTTTTTGTGCTGACTATATTATTTGTTTTACCAGCATAAAGCATTAAGTGGCCGAAAAACGGCATTTTTGCCGATTTTTTGGTGTAGCCTATAGAGGTCTAAAGTCTGCTATAAAGTTTTTAGAAAGAATCGAAAATTAAATTATTATTCATCAAGTATATCATTTTTGGATTCCAAAAGTTTGAAATTTTTTTTTGTGAGTGAAATAGTTATCCATTTCTGATGAGATACTTTTAAATATGTGGTTCAAAAGAAACACAAATTGAGAATTGCAGCAGCGACAACATTCTTTGTCCATGGGTTTAAATAGTAAAACAAAAAGTGACTGCACAGCACTGGAAATAGATAGGAAAATGATTGTGGTGGCAAAAAGATGCGTATATCCAAGGGCTAAGTGGATATCAACTTTTTGTGATGTTTATGTTATTCGTTTAATCAGAATAAAGCATTAAGTGGCCGAAAAACAGTTTTTTTCCCCCATTTTTTTTTCAGTGACTTTGTTGAGCTTAGAGGTCTTAAGTCTGCTACAAAGTTTAAGAAAAAAAATAAAGAAGACCCATCATCAAATATATCATCTATGGATTCCGAAAGTGTGTAACATTTTTTTGTGGTTGAAATAGTTATAGCTTCAACGAGACGCAGTTTGAAAATGCAGGTCAAAAGAAAACACAAAAAGAGTTTGGACATCAAAATTCCAGCCCTTTTCTTAGCATTTGCTTAAAACACCATATGATATAACAGTTATTGCACATCACCTCGTGCAATATCAGTTTTTATGGGACCTCGGTGACTAATATTGCACTCGGGCCGTGCCCTCGTGCAATATCAGTCACCTCGGTGCCATAAAAACAGATATTGCACTCGGTGCTGTGCGATAACTGTATATTGCCTCAGGCAGACATGTAGAAAATACTGGAATGATGCTTTTCATTATCAAATTCCTCAACTTTGCACTCTTTCTCATTTATTACCTAATTGTTGTCCTCTGTTTAAGGCAACAGCTGAATTTCCAGGTCAGTTCGTGGTTCAATGGTCTCTGATAATTTCCCCGACAGGCTTGCAAGCAGTTATTCTGGAGCTAATCAAGAGTTAGAGTCAGTGGAAAACATAGGTCAGACATCAATTAGTTCTCCACTAATTTAGATTTAAGCCTTTGTTTTATAGAATGTTGTCCCTTGGAGAAGTGGTGTTCAGGTAATTTTCAAGTGCATGCAGTGTGTTTGGGTTAAAGGAAACACATCATGCCAACTCAATGCTTTTATCAACACAAAACTTTAGATTAAAAAGCTGGAGCAGCAAATAACAAAATGAAATTTATAATGTTTTGTTTTTCTTCACATTCAATTTATCTGTTGAATTATTTCTATTTTTAAAAGGATCTTTAATTTTAAAAGTTTTTTAAATGTAAGGTTTCAAAAAATGCAGGAAAATTTGTTTTTCGAAGATTCCTTGCAAAGG
The DNA here is from genome assembly GCA_026936325.1 of Platynereis dumerilii. Lineage (NCBI taxonomy): Eukaryota > Metazoa > Annelida > Polychaeta > Phyllodocida > Nereididae > Platynereis > Platynereis dumerilii. The sequence continues at coordinate 2,645,891 of JAPTHN010000044.1, read as the reverse complement.
AGGGTTACTTACAATATATGTCACTGTGTTTCGCTTTCGCATAGCGTAGGTCGGGGCATGCAGCCCCCCTTAACTTCGAGGTGCAATTTGACCTACTTTTATGGTAGATTCTTTGAATGCTTATGCCGTTAGGAAGGGATCACTTGACTCTATTTATAACTAGTGAAACAAATGTCTACCAATTTTAATAAAGGAGTTATAGCCATTTTTGAAAAAAAAAATTTTAATGGGCTTCTTACCCCACCCATCGGGCAAGAAGCCCCCTATTATAATCCTATGGCAATTTTTTTTGCTAGTGTATTTGCTTGGCAAACATCCATTCCACTGAAGATTAATGATGTCTGCAAACTTATTCATTTCATTTCCCGTTAACGTTCTTTTGTCAATGACGATAATCGGAATGTCAGTTTCGGCTGCTAAGGAAAAAGTAGAAGTGAAAATTATTTAATCTGCTTGGTGAGAATTCCAAATTAGTAACATATTCTAATAAAATCAGAAATTTTCATTTTAGTACAGCTCGTAATCGCTCGGAAAAAAATTGAATGACCCTTTGAAAAATTCTAATATGTGGTGGACCCAAATAATTTCATTGCATGACTGAGACTCCCTGAGTTGCTGGCCGGTGTCCTTTCCGAAATAAACCAACACCATCCAAGTCACCAGGTGCATCAGCAAGCAGAAGTGAACAGAAACAGCTGATCAATACTCATTACAGGACAACTTCATCCTAATTTAACCGCCATTTAGACCAATTAAAGGGCTTTGAAGAGTGAGTGGGCATGAGTTAATTGCACTTTATCCTCACTCAACTGGGCTGAGAAATTGAGAAAAAAGCTTTTCCAAATTGGTGTAACATACTTTTTCTATACTTTATCGTCATTTTCGTAGTATATATAACAACAAGCTATATTAGCTCAAAGGAATTGTGCAACCGTCTCGCTCAATTATTTAAGCAGACCCAAGTTTCAAATTTGACAGTGTGCAGCCTGAATTGCTCATGCAGGGAATGCTAAGGTCAGAAACAAGGTGTATATAGATATAGGCATGAATGGGAGCTCTAATTTCTAAGACATCTTATAAAATTTAGCAATCACAGTGCCACCTGTAAGTAAGTGAAACGTGTAATGTTTTGCCATTGAGTCAATGCTTTACATTCCTCAACCAAACTGCTTATGGAAGTACCAATTCACATCCAATGAGATGAAAACATATAGGATGATATCTGAGGCATGTTGGATACAAATGGCTGCCAACTTTTTTTACTTCACTCTTGAGTGAGGTGTGGGTCCATGTCTTTGATACTGAAGTGAAACATAAGGCTAATATTATTTTGGTTGGAAGAGGTTCACTAACTTATTAACGACGATTTGAGTCTTTTGACCAATCCGTAACTGTTTGTCAAGAAGATAAAACTGGCTCCTTTATACATCTGTCGAGCCATTTGTCCTCTATTGAATGGCCTCCTTATATATCCTATAAAGGAGGCCATTCAGACTAGGATCCATCAACCGACATTGAGCAGAGACGGGGCTACAACCATCATCCCAAGTCATACCAAGACAAAATGGCCCATAACCTTTGCTAATTCATGTATACTTTTAAAATTAACTGACCCAGTTTTGGCTCAGCCAATCAGGGACTGCTACATCAGTTTGAAAGTGTTGCTTCTGTTTCACAGAGTTACAAATTGAGAAATTGTGTATTGTTGAAAGGTGCTATCACAATTCCAAAAATTCCATTGAATTATGTATTTTCACAGTTCTGAAATGAAACTGTTTGAAAGTTTTCTTGTTTTACACTGTTTTTCTTAGTTGCCAGTAATCCTCTAAGTGTCCATAATCGGACTAAATCTGCCTGCAAAATGCTTATGACCTAAATAAGCAACCAATCACAGAAAAGGTTGGAAATAGCAGAAAGCCCTGTCCATTTTAGCTGGGCTTGCGTGGGGAGGATGGGCTACAACCAACTTCCACATATCTGGGACAGTTTGTTGAGATCTGAAGCTGTGAACAACACCAACACAGCCAGTCATCATTAACTTGTGAACAAGGATATGTGAAGTAGCTGAAAGCTCAAGGTGAGCAAAATTTTATGTCTGATAAAAAGTGTAATAATTTTCAAATGGAAATACTTCAATGTTGTATTTGTCAAGCAGCATACAAAAAAACCTGACACCGGATTAGACAATTTTAGCATTTTGAAGAGTCCTTCAGCAATGGGAGGAGGATGCCAGCAGTCATTATCACTTCCTGTAGAGTATAGTTGGCAGTTGCAGCCAACTAATTAGATAAGATATTATTGACTGCTGGAAAGCTTCATCCCAATCTGACGGTCATTAGCGCTGATTAAAGGCTTCAAAGAGTATTTGGGCACAATTAAGTCCATTTCACTCCATAACACAAAACCCTTAAGATCCTTTCAGGCCATTTACGTGTGTGGTGCTTCAGCAACTGACACTTTCATATATTTTATGTTACATAGTTTGTGTGTCGTACTAAAACTCAGCGTGACTGTGGACCAGACTACCACCTCCAGTCTAAATTTTTGTCGAAAAGGTTAGAAAATAACTTTTATTTAATCTAAAACTTGGAAAATTTAGGAAATTGAGGATTTGCCAGCCTATTTGGCGTATAGTCACAACTTGGCCTGACTTGTACTAATAACAGTAACTGTTACACCAAAGTGACATTGGACCATTCTCTGCGAAAGAGCAAGGTTCAGCCTAAGTACTGAATTGAAAAATTTGAGCATCAATTTATCCACATGGAATTGTTCATGGACTAAAGCTATATTGCATTGGATATATCTCCTGAATAAAATGTTCAACTTGGAGCACACTAATTTGCAAGAGGAGGTAAGACGTGTTGTATCAAATAGAATTTTTTGCAAACTCACATAGAAACTGTGGAGCCCGTTAATCAAATATCACAGATTAAAAAGATTATACCTTGCATCGGTTTGATCCGCAGGGACAACAGTATTTTTTTTATAGCTGACAGCAATTTGATTAAATACATGTATTAATTGACTTTTTTGGAAACATGTGCTTTCGACAAGCCAATGTTTTGATCAAACAGGAAGTTGTGTACAGTCACTACAGTGCTGCCATGCTGTTGCACCATGAGAACTCAGAAGTAAGCAAAAGCAGTTGACGGAATCCATTTATTTACTAGGTAGGCCAGTAAGGAATGTAAGAGCACACTGGTCACAATGAGGCGAAGGATGATTGATACTGCAGCCTATCATAGAAAAGTGTGACCAAGCAAAAACAGGAATCAAACCCCAGTGATTGGCAGCCCATTGTGCTTGCAATGGAGCTGACCTCATGTCCCCAAACATAAGAAACATAAATGGGCCCAGGGGCGTAGATTTTTAATTTTTGTAGGGGAGGATGATTTCGGCAAACGCAAACTTCGCATGAGGACCAACGGGCCGAAAATCGCGTGGCGGTAGATTTCAGGGGCCACTCTAGGGCCCAAAAGCCAATATATTTTAGATTATCGAAGGTTAGTTCTTAGACTTGTATTTTCCACATAACATGCAACTGGTATCATGGAAAAAAATGCTAAATATAATAGATAATTGTCAGCACCAAGTAGTAATAAGTTGAAATTCTAAGGGGGATAATCATTTGATCACCCCCCCCCCCCAGGTTCATCCTGGGGGGGGATGCATTGAGACAGACAATGATATTTGTCTGCAGTTGTTTCTGTTTCTGCAAGAGACTTTTTCTCAACATTTCTTCCACCCTATATCCTTTCTCTAAAGGGCCAGTCCAAAAAGAACACTATGTTATCATTTCTTGTCATGTGACATAAATTGGCATAATCAGATATTGAATTGGAAAATTTTTGTCAGGAGAGCTGTTAGCTTGTGTGGAAGCATTGCACATTCCCATTGAAATAACATTGGGCTTTCACTTACTTATCAAAGGCTTTGACCCGTACCTAACTCTGAGTATAGAAAACAAAATTGGCAGCCATTATCATCTCAAATGTTACAAATATCAGCCTTCACGACCGATAGGCTATGTTTTCCACTCATTGGATGATAATTCATGCTTCCTGAAGCAATTTGGTTGATGGTGGTGTTTAGCATTGATGCAATGGTACAATATCATGTGTTTCACTTATTTACAGGCATTACTGTATCTATGCAAAGGTACACATGTTCCTCCAGACTGCCTTGAGAGGTACTGATTCTAATGGTCAAACTTGCCAGGTGAGTTACTTAGCAAAACTTTTCTGTTTTACATGGTTTTTAGGTTGACATTTTGATACATTTTTATGCATAATTTCTATATAGGGGAACGGGGGCACATTGGGACGCTTTTAACATCTACTAATTTTGCTCAATGCTGAAAGCACTGAAGAACTCAGAAGTTTGCATGAATATCACCAATACCATTGAGCTTTAAGAATGCAAGGCATAATAAACTAGACTTCACATACCCTTTTGCAGCCAGAGAGCAAAATGTGAGTCGAAAAAATGACTGTCCCAATGTGCCCCGCGGGGCACATTGGGACATCAATTGAAAAATCATTTTAACACTCCATGTGCGATAGATATTACATAATTATAAGTAGTGCGTAAGACAATATACAGTGCATTAACACCTTGTACATGCTTAACTTCGAGGTGCAATTTGACCTACTTTTATGGTAGATTCTTTGAATGCTTATGCCGTTAGGAAGGGATCACTTGACTCTACTTATAACTAGTGAAACAAATGTCTACAAATTTTTGATAAAGGAGTTACGACCATTTTTGAAAAAAAAAATTTTAACAGCCTTCTTACCTCATCAATCAGGCAAGAGGCCTCCCTATTATAATCCTATGGCAATTTTTTTTGCTAGTGTATTTGCTTGGCAAACATCCATTCCACTGAAGATTAATGATGTCTGCAAACTTATTCATTTCATTTCCCGTTAACGTTCTTTTGTCAATGACGATAATCGGAATGTCAGTTTCGGCTGCTAAGGAAAAAGTAGAAGTGAAAATTATTTAATCTGCTTGGTGAGAATTCCAAATTAGTAACATATTCTAATAAAATCAGAAATTTTCATTTTAGTACAGCTCGTAATTGCTCGGAAAAAAATTGAATGACCCTTTGAAAAATTCTAATATGTGGTGGACCCTAATAATTTCATTGCATGACTGAGACTCCCTGAGTTGCTGGCCGGGGTCCTTTCCCAAAGAAACCAACACCATCCAAGTCACCAGGTGCATCAGCAAGCAGAAGTGAACAGAAACAGCTGATCAATACTCATTACAGGACAACTTCATCCTAATTTAACCGCCATTTAGACCAATTAAAGGGCTTTGAAGAGTGAGTGGGCATGAGTTAATTGCACTTTATCCTCACTCAACTGGGCTGAGAAATTGAGAAAAAAGCTTTTCCAAATTGGTGTAACATACTTTTTCTATACTTTATCGTCATTTTCGTAGTATATAACAACAAGCTATATTAGCTCAAAGGAATTGTGCAACCGTCTCACTCAATCATTTAAGCAGACCTAAAGTTCAAATTTTACAGTGTGCAGCCTAAATTGCTCAGGCAGGGAATGCTAAGGTCAGAAACAAGGTGTATATAGATATAGGCATGAATGGGAGCTCTAATTTCTAAGACATCTTATAAAATTTAGCAATCACAGTGCCACCTGTAAGTAAGTGAAACGTGTAATGTTTTGCCATTGAGTCAATGCTTTACATTCCTCAACCAAACTGCTTATGGAAGTACCAATTCACATCCAATGAGATGAAAACATATAGGATGATATCTGAGGCATGTTGGATACAAATGGCTGCCAACTTTTTTTACTTCACTCTTGAGTGAGGTGTGGGTCCATGTCTTTGATACTGAAGTGAAACATAAGGCTAATATTATTTTGGTTGGAAGAGGTTCACTAACTTATTAACGACGATTTGAGTCTTTTGACCAATCCGTAACTGTTTGTCAAGAAGATAAAACTGGCTCCTTTATACATCTGTCGAGCCATTTGTCCTCTATTGAATGGCCTCCTTATATATCCTATAAAGGAGGCCATTCAGACTAGGATCCATCAACCGACATTGAGCAGAGACGGGGCTACAACCATCATCCCAAGTCATACCAAGACAAAATGGCCCATAACCTTTGCTAATTCATGTATACTTTTAAAATTAACTGACCCAGTTTTGGCTCAGCCAATCAGGGACTGCTACATCAGTTTGAAAGTGTCGCTTCTGTTTCACAGAGTTACAAATTGAGAAATTGTGTATTGTTGAAAGGTGCTATCACAATTCCAAAAATTCCATTGAATTATGTATTTTCACAGTTCTGAAATGAAACTGTTTGAAAGTTTTCTTGTTTTACACTGTTTTTCTTAGTTGCCAGTAATCCTCTAAGTGTCCATAATCGGACTAAATCTGCCTGCAAAATGCTTATGACCTAAATAAGCAACCAATCACAGAAAAGGTTGGAAATAGCAGAAAGCCCTGTCCATTTTAGCTGGGCTTGCGTGGGGAGGATGGGCTACAACCAACTTCCACATATCTGGGACAGTTTGTTGAGATCTGAAGCTGTGAACAACACCAACACAGCCAGTCATCATTAACTTGTGAACAAGGATATGTGAAGTAGCTGAAAGCTCAAGGTGAGCAAAATTTTATGTCTGATAAAAAGTGTAATAATTTTCAAATGGAAATACTTCAATGTTGTATTTGTCAAGCAGCATACAAAAAAACCTGACACCGGATTAGACAATTTTAGCATTTTGAAGAGTCCTTCAGCAATGGGAGGAGGATGCCAGCAGTCATTATCACTTCCTGTAGAGTATAGTTGGCAGTTGCAGCCAACTAATTAGATAAGATATTATTGACTGCTGGAAAGCTTCATCCCAATCTGACGGTCATTAGCGCTGATTAAAGGCTTCAAAGAGTATTTGGGCACAATTAAGTCCATTTCACTCCATAACACAAAACCCTTAAGATCCTTTCAGGCCATTTACGTGTGTGGTGCTTCAGCAACTGACACTTTCATATATTTTATGTTACATAGTTTGTGTGTCGTACTAAAACTCAGCGTGACTGTGGACCAGACTACCACCTCCAGTCTAAATTTTTGTCGAAAAGGTTAGAAAATAACTTTTATTTAATCTAAAACTTGGAAAATTTAGGAAATTGAGGATTTGCCAGCCTATTTGGCGTATAGTCACAACTTGGCCTGACTTGTACTAATAACAGTAACTGTTACACCAAAGTGACATTGGACCATTCTCTGCGAAAGAGCAAGGTTCAGCCTAAGTACTGAATTGAAAAATTTGAGCATCAATTTATCCACATGGAATTGTTCATGGACTAAAGCTATATTGCATTGGATATATCTCCTGAATAAAATGTTCAACTTGGAGCACACTAATTTGCAAGAGGAGGTAAGACGTGTTGTATCAAATAGAATTTTTTGCAAACTCACATAGAAACTGTGGAGCCCGTTAATCAAATATCACAGATTAAAAAGATTATACCTTGCATCGGTTTGATCCGCAGGGACAACAGTATTTTTTTTATAGCTGACAGCAATTTGATTAAATACATGTATTAATTGACTTTTTTGGAAACATGTGCTTTCGACAAGCCAATGTTTTGATCAAACAGGAAGTTGTGTACAGTCACTACAGTGCTGCCATGCTGTTGCACCATGAGAACTCAGAAGTAAGCAAAAGCAGTTGACGGAATCCATTTATTTACTAGGTAGGCCAGTAAGGAATGTAAGAGCACACTGGTCACAATGAGGCGAAGGATGATTGATACTGCAGCCTATCATAGAAAAGTGTGACCAAGCAAAAACAGGAATCAAACCCCAGTGATTGGCAGCCCATTGTGCTTGCAATGGAGCTGACCTCATGTCCCCAAACATAAGAAACATAAATGGGCCCAGGGGCGTAGATTTTTAATTTTTGTAGGGGAGGATGATTTCGGCAAACGCAAACTTCGCATGAGGACCAACGGGCCGAAAATCGCGTGGCGGTAGATTTCAGGGGCCACTCTAGGGCCCAAAAGCCAATATATTTTAGATTATCGAAGGTTAGTTCTTAGACTTGTATTTTCCACATAACATGCAACTGGTATCATGGAAAAAAATGCTAAATATAGCAGATAATTGTCAGCACCAAGTAGTAATAAGTTGAAATTCTAAGGGGGATAATCATTTGATCACCCCCCCCCCCCAGGTTCATCCTGGGGGGGGATGCATTGAGACAGACAATGATATTTGTCTGCAGTTGTTTCTGTTTCTGCAAGAGACTTTTTCTCAACATTTCTTCCACCCTATATCCTTTCTCTAAAAGGCCAGTCCAAAAAGAACACTATGTTATCATTTCTTGTCATGTGACATAAATTGGCATAATCAGATATTGAATTGGAAAATTTTTGTCAGGAGAGCTGTTAGCTTGTGTGGAAGCATTGCACATTCCCATTGAAATAACATTGGGCTTGTGTTTCACTTACTTATCAAAGGCTTTGACCCGTACCTAACTCGAGTATAGAAAACAAAATTGGCAGCCATTATCATCTCAAATGTTACAAATATCAGCCTTTACGACCGGATAGGCTATGTTTTCCTCTCATTGGATGATAATTCATGCTTCCTGAAGCAATTTGGTTGATGGTGTTTAGCATTGATGCAATGGTACAATATCATGTGTTTCACTTATTTACAGGCATTACTGTATCTATGCAAAGGTACACATGTTCCTCCAGACTGCCTTGAGAGGTACTGATTCTAATGGTCAAACTTGCCAGGTGAGTTACTGAGCAAAACTTTTCTGTTTTACATGGTTTTTAGGTTGACATTTTGATACATTTTTATGCATAATTTCTATATAGGGGAACGGGGGCACATTGGGACGCTTTTAACATCTACTAATTTTGCTCAATGCTGAAAGCACTGAAGAACTCAGAAGTTTGCATGAATATCACCAATACCATTGAGCTTTAAGAATGCAAAAGATAATAAATTAGACTTCACATACCCTTTTGCAGCCAGAGAGCAAAATGTGAGTCGAAAAAATGACTGTCCCAATGTGCCCCGCGGGGCACATTGGGACATCAATTGAAAAATCATTTTAACACTCCATGTGCGATAGATATTACATAATTATAAGTAGTGCGTAAGACAATATACAGTGCATTAACACCTTGTACATGCTTAACTTCGAGGTGCAATTTGACCTACTTTTATGGTAGATTCTTTGAATGCTTATGCCGTTAGGAAGGGATCACTTGACTCTACTTATAACTAGTGAAACAAATGTCTACAAATTTTAATAAAGGAGTTACGACCATTTTTGAAAAAAAAAATTTTAACAGCCTTCTTACCTCATCAATCAGGCAAGAGGCCTCCCTATTATAATCCTATGGCAATTTTTTTTGCTAGTGTATTTGCTTGGCAAACATCCATTCCACTGAAGATTAATGATGTCTGCAAACTTATTCATTTCATTTCCCGTTAACGTTCTTTTGTCAATGACGATAATCGGAATGTCAGTTTCGGCTGCTAAGGAAAAAGTAGAAGTGAAAATTATTTAATCTGCTTGGTGAGAATTCCAAATTAGTAACATATTCTAATAAAATCAGAAATTTTCATTTTAGTACAGCTCGTAATTGCTCGGAAAAAAATTGAATGACCCTTTGAAAAATTCTAATATGTGGTGGACCCTAATAATTTCATTGCATGACTGAGACTCCCTGAGTTGCTGGCCGGTGTCCTTTCCCAAAGAAACCAACACCATCCAAGTCACCAGGTGCATCAGCAAGCAGAAGTGAACAGAAACAGCTGATCAATACTCATTACAGGACAACTTCATCCTAATTTAACCGCCATTTAGACCAATTAAAGGGCTTTGAAGAGTGAGTGGGCATGAGTTAATTGCACTTTATCCTCACTCAACTGGGCTGAGAAATTGAGAAAAAAGCTTTTCCAAATTGGTGTAACATACTTTTTCTATACTTTATCGTCATTTTCGTAGTATATAACAACAAGCTATATTAGCTCAAAGGAATTGTGCAACCGTCTCACTCAATCATTTAAGCAGACCTAAAGTTCAAATTTTACAGTGTGCAGCCTAAATTGCTCAGGCAGGGAATGCTAAGGTCAGAAACAAGGTGTATATAGATATAGGCATGAATGGGAGCTCTAATTTCTAAGACATCTTATAAAATTTAGCAATCACAGTGCCACCTGTAAGTAAGTGAAACGTGTAATGTTTTGCCATTGAGTCAATGCTTTACATTCCTCAACCAAACTGCTTATGGAAGTACCAATTCACATCCAATGAGATGAAAACATATAGGATGATATCTGAGGCATGTTGGATACAAATGGCTGCCAACTTTTTTTACTTCACTCTTGAGTGAGGTGTGGGTCCATGTCTTTGATACTGAAGTGAAACATAAGGCTAATATTATTTTGGTTGGAAGAGGTTCACTAACTTATTAACGACGATTTGAGTCTTTTGACCAATCCGTAACTGTTTGTCAAGAAGATAAAACTGGCTCCTTTATACATCTGTCGAGCCATTTGTCCTCTATTGAATGGCCTCCTTATATATCCTATAAAGGAGGCCATTCAGACTAGGATCCATCAACAGACATTGAGCAGAGACGGGGCTACAACCATCATCCCAAGTCATACCATGACAAAATGGCCCATAACCTTTGCTAATTCATGTATACTTTTAAAATTAACTGACCCAGTTTTGGCTCAGCCAATCAGGGACTGCTACATCAGTTTGAAAGTGTTGCTTCTGTTTCACACAGTTACAAATGGAGAAATTGTGTATTGTTGAAAGGTGCTATCACAATTCCAAAAATTCCATTGAATTATGTATTTTCACAGTTCTGAAATGAAACTGTTTGAAAGTTTTCTTGTTTTACACTGTTTTTCTTAGTTGCCAGTAATCCTCTAAGTGTCCATAATCGGACTAAATCTGCCTGCAAAATGCTTATGACCTAAATAAGCAACCAATCATAGAAAAGGTTGGAAATAGCAGAAAGCCCTGTCCATTTTAGCTGGGCTTGCGTGGGGAGGATGGGCTACAACCAACTTCCACATATCTGGGACAGTTTGTTGAGATCTGAAGCTGTGAACAACACCAACACAGCCAGTCATCATTAACTTGTGAACAAGGATATGTGAAGTAGCTAAAAGCTCAAGGTGAGCAAAATTTTATGTCTGATAAAAAGTGTAATAATTTTCAAATGGAAATACTTCAATGTTGTATTTGTCAAGCAGCATACAAAAAAACCTGACACCGGATTAGACAATTTTAGCATTTTGAAGAGTCCTTCAGCAATGGGAGGAGGATGCCAGCAGTCATTATCACTTCCTGTAGAGTATAGTTGGCAGTTGCAGCCAACTAATTAGATAAGATATTATTGACTGCTGGAAAGCTTCATCCCAATCTGACGGTCATTAGCGCTGATTAAAGGCTTCAAAGAGTATTTGGGCACAATTAAGTCCATTTCACTCCATAACACAAAACCCTTAAGATCCTTTCAGGCCATTTACGTGTGTGGTGCTTCAGCAACTGACACTTTCATATATTTTATGTTACATAGTTTGTGTGTCGTACTAAAACTCAGCGTGACTGTGGACCAGACTACCACCTCCAGTCTAAATTTTTGTCGAAAAGGTTAGAAAATAACTTTTATTTAATCTAAAACTTGGAAAATTTAGGAAATTGAGGATTTGCCAGCCTATTTGGCGTATAGTCACGACTTGGCCTGACTTGTACTAATAACAGTAACTGTTACACCAAAGTGACATCTTGGACCATTCTCTGCGAAAGAGCAAGGTTCAGCCTAAGTACTGAATTGAAAAATTTGAGCATCAATTTATCCACATGGAATTGTTCATGGACTAAAGCTATATTGCATTGGATATATCTCCTGAATAAAATGTTCAACTTGGAGCACACTAATTTGCAAGAGGAGGTAAGACGTGTTGTATCAAATAGAATTTTTTGCAAACTCACATAGAAACTGTGGAGCCCGTTAATCAAATATCACAGATTAAAAAGATTATACCTTGCATCGGTTTGATCCGCAGGGACAACAGTATCTTTTTTATAGCTGACAGCAATTTGATTAAATACATGTATTAATTGACTTTTTTTGGAAACATGTTCCACAAGCCAATGTTTTGATCAAACAGGAAGTTGTGTAAAGTCACTACAGTGCTGCCATGCTGTTGCACCATGAGAACTCAGAAGTAAGCAAAAGCAGTTGACGGAATCCATTTATTTACTAGGTAGGCCAGTAAGGAATGTAAGAGCACACTGGTCACAATGAGGCGAAGGATGATTGATACTGCAGCCTATCATAGAAAAGTGTGACCAAGCAAAAACAGGAATCAAACCCCAGTGATTGGCAGCCCATTGTGCTTGCAATGGAGCTGACCTCATGTCCCCACACATAAGAAACATAAATGGGCCCAGGGGCGTAGATTTTTATTTTTGTAGGGGAGGATGATTTCGGCAAACGCAAACTTCGCATGAGGACCAACGGGCTGAAAGTCGCGTGGCGGTAGATTTCAGGGGCCACTCTAGGGCCCAAAAGCCAATATATTTTAGATTATCGAAGGTTAGTTCTGAGACTTGTATTTTCCACATAACATGCAACTGGTATCATGGAAAAAATTGCTAAATATAGCAAATAATAGTCAGCACCAAGTAGTAATAAGTTGAAATTCTAGGGGGGGGGATAATCATATGATCAACCCCCCCCATTGCTCATCCTGGGGGGATGCATCCCCCCCATCTCCCCCAGGATCTACGCCCCATTATGGACCAAGTTCTATACTTTGCTTACCCAGAATCCAAGTTTCCTTTCACCATCAAAGGTAGAATAGTCTATTTCTGTATATGTGCAACATCTATTTGTTCGGTCACCTTTTAGCAGGTTGTTATTGTATTGTTGCGCATCCTGTGTACAGTTGCCTTCTTGTCTTCATTCACAAACTGACAGGATGTGGCTCAGACAATGATATTTGTCTGCAGTTGTTTCTGTTTCTGCAAGAGGCTTTTTCTCAACATTTCATCCACCCTATATCCTTTCTCTAAAGGGCCAGTCCAAAAAGAACACTATGTTATCATTTCTTGTCATGTGACATAAATTGGCATAATCAGAGATTGAATTGGAAAATTTTTGTCAAGAGAGCTGTTGGCTGGTGTGGAAGCGTTGCACATTCCCATTGAAATAACATCGGGCTTGTGTTTCACTTACTTATCAAAGGCTTTGACCCGTACCTAACTCGAGTATAGAAAACAAAATTGGCAGCCATTATCATCTCAAATGTTACAAATATCAGCCTTTACGACCGGATAGGCTATGTTTTCCTCTCATCGGATGATAATTCATGCTTCCACACGCAGTTTGGTTGATGGTGTTTAGCATTGATGCAATGGTACAATATCATGTGTTTCACTTATTTACAGGCATTACTGTATCTATGCAAAGGTACACATGTTCCTCCAGACTGCCTTGAGAGGTACTGATTCTAATGGTCAAACTTGCCAGGTGAGTTACTTAGCAAAACTTTTCTGTTTTACATGGTTTTTAGGTTGACATTTTGATACATTTTTATGCATAATTTCTATATAGGGGGAACGGGGGCACATTGGGACGCTTTTAACGTCTACTAATTTTGCTGAATGCTGAAAGCACTGAAGAACGCAGAAGTTTGCATGAATATCACCAATACCATTGAGCTTAAATGCAAGGCATAATAAACTAGACTTCACATAGCCTACCCTTTTGCAGCCAGAGAGCAAAATGCGAGTCGAAAAAATGACTGTCCCAATATGCCCCGCGGGGCACATTGGGACATCAGACGGGACTCATTGGGACATCAATTGAAAAATCATTTTAACACTCCATGTGCAATAGATATCACATATAAGTAGTGCGTAAGACAATATGCAGTGCATTAACACCTTGTAGTGCCAATAGTTCATAACTTTAAACAGTTTTAAACATTTAACATAAAATGTCCTGGGTGCCGACATCTATGTAAGTAAGACACAGTGCTTTGCGACAAATTTGTTCACAGAGCATGGTAATCCATTATACCTCTATTCACTGAGGCCTGAACACCTGTTGTGTGCTGTCCCAGGTCATTCAGTTGCCTTGGACACTTAAATTCTGCCATATTAAGTGCGTCCCAATGTGCCCCAAATTCACTGTCCCAATGAGCCCCGATATGACTTTTACACCAAAATGCTAATTTCTCGGACACCAGTGAGTGACTGAGTGTGTTTATACGGATAGCAATTCATAACTGTTCGTTAGGATATATAAATTCATACAAGCACTGAGAAAGCTTCATTGTTCATGGTTTGTCCACAGAATGGTTTGAATTGAACCTGTCCATATTTACTTCAGTAGTAGCAAAAACAAACTTTTGCTCGCCATACTTCTGCATGTGGCTGTAATTTGTCTATAAAACCATGGAAACATCAGGATGTGAAATTACAAGATATGATGGCACTACCATATCATATACCTTGCAAGGATCCAAGAAAACCCCACTGTCCCACAGTGCCCCGCGTCCCAATGTGCCCCCGTTCCCCCTACATTGCTATACATAACTTTGATAACTTACGCATTTCACCCAGCAAGTGAGTTGTCGTGGAGATACAACAATTATCGCTGCAGATGAGCAGGTACATAAATACAAAATGTATTATAGGCCTGCAGCTGAAATTAAGAGTAGCATTGTAGTTGTTATGGATGGGCCTTAGATGCATGTCTCTACATGTATATCAACTAAAATATAATTAGTTGACAAGTGGAATAATCTGCTTTTCCATTGGCTGTTGATGACTTTCCGCAAAAAGGTCATATTTGGGAAAATTGGTATAATTACATTGTAATTAGTATCATCACTGCATAATAGCTGAGTTCTTCATGTTTCGAATCTGATGTTGCCAGGTGACCTGGGCCTATGTTGTACAGCTATTTCCATCATCCTTTGCCTCATTGTTGTGTTCTTCTCCTGACCTATTTAGCTGACCACATGCATAAATGCAGGACATAAAGCCCCAATCATCTAGTCCGGCAGTAAAATGCCCTTTTTGGGCCTAACCCAAAAGTTCCGGTTAAAGTTTTTTTCACTCTTGATCCTGTATCTATATGGTCCAAGGAACATTTTCAGGGGGGGTGTGAAACTCTCACCCTTGAGCATTCCGAGAAATCCAAGATGGCGTCCAAAATGGCCGCCGGACCCGGAATTGGTCATAAATTGGCTCCTAATTCAGCTAGGATGATAAATAAAACATCAAAATAGGGGT
Organism: Platynereis dumerilii; assembly: GCA_026936325.1. NCBI lineage: Eukaryota > Metazoa > Annelida > Polychaeta > Phyllodocida > Nereididae > Platynereis > Platynereis dumerilii. Next base: position 2,630,562 of record JAPTHN010000044.1, on the reverse strand, counting down.
TTTGAGGGTCAAGGATTTCAGAAATAGATAAATCAAACTCATAAGATTGCAATTTCCAGCGTAAATGGCCTAAATTATGCATTAAAACTGTAAAATTAGGGTTGAAAATCAAGGTTAGGCATATGTGACCGGCTCCACCAAAATGTGCTTAAATAATAAGCAAAGTATCTATTACTGTGGCTTCCCCTGAATCTACTTGAGAGGTGCTTTCAAATGAAGGGTCATATGTGGGTAGTACCCACTGGGTACATGTCAATTGCATCCAAAGTAATGACATGTCAAAAACCGTGAACAATGTAAATAATGAAGCTGCAGAATTTGAGAAAGTGGCCTTTACATTTCAAGCCAAACAATGTCAAACAACCAGAGGTTGGTTGATTGTTTTCTGAAGAATATGGATTAAAATGCACTAAGATAATGCCTCTTACAATAGTAAAAATATCCTTAAAGTATGACTTTTGAGATATATGAGCAATGCACATTGCTCTTATCTAGACCATTTCCGCATTCTTGAGAACTTCACTTACTTTTGTTTCTTTTAGCGGACCAGCCAATGTACATGATTCTTTACTGTTAGAGGCTCTATTGTTAATGGAAGGTATCTATGCCAGTTAGATAGATAATAGGTTTGACAAAAGGATAAGGGTTGATACCACTTATGGATTTGAATTTTAAGGTTAATTTGTGGTCGTTAAGGTCAACAAGACAAGGGTGCTTTTTCAGCAAAATTGAAAATAAAATAAAAAAAGTGACAAAATTGTACATGCTTAGGCTAGAACTACACCTCAAAGTACATAATGAACTTCACTATTTTGATACTTGTAATTGCAGTTCTCCCTTCATGATGTATTTTACAAGGACAAAATGATTGCCGGGCGTACTCCAAAGAGCATCCTTTTTTTCCATTTCAAATCTCCTCCGAAATTTATCTTGCCAAATGCTTGCTTAAACACCTTTGTACATAAGTCTTTTCCTGGAGTAAGGCTTTTCCAGGAGTAAGGCTATCTAAACCAATTAGTTAGTACTCTAATTAATTGACTCATTCACATGAAACTAACTCTGCCCTCACAAAAGTTGCCAAAGACAACAATTGAAGCAGGTCAGAGGGGCCCCTCTGTATCCATGTATTTCATGGGACCAAGTTTTTTATACCCTTTAAAATAATTAAATGTCATTTGAACAAAAAAAAACATTTTTGACAGGACTGTCAATATCCACAGCCATTTTGGTTGGTTAGGAATGAATTGTCCAGTGATTGGGATTGGTGCAATTGAGAATATCAGGGAGGATTTTGTGTTTTTCAGTGGATATTTTCGACACTGACAGCAAGATGCATTTAACTTATGGACGGTTGACTGTTGTAGAAAAAAGAAAACCAAGGAGCCAAATAAAAGCTGACATCAAGGGCTATCCATCCACATCCATTTTGGTTGGTTAGAAATTAGTTATCCAGTGATTAGGACCGGCAAAATTGAAAATATATGGGCAGATTTTGTGTTTCCGAGGAGATTTTTGACACAGACAGCAACATTTATTTAGCTTTAGGAGGGTTAACAATTGTAGTAACAAGGAAAACAAGTTGCAAACTGAAAGATGACATCAAGGGCTATCCATCCCCATCCATTTTGGTTAGTTAGGAAGGATTTATCTAGTGATTAGGACAAGTGGAATTAAAAATACATGGGAGGATTTTCTGTTTCCGAGGAGATTTTTGACACTGACAGCAACATTTAGTAAGCTTTTGGAGGGTTGACAATTGTATTAACAAGGAAACCAAGGTGCCAAATGACAGCTGACATCAAGGGCTATCCATCCACATCCATTTTGTTTGGTTGAGATTAAATTACCAACTGATTAGGATGGGGGGAATTGCAAATACATGGGAGTACTTTCTGTTTCCGAGGATATTTTTGACACTGACAGCAACATTTAGTAAGCTTTTGGAGGTTTGACAATTGTATTAACAAGGAAACCAATGTGCCAAATGACAGCTGACATCAAGGGCTATCCATCCACATCCATTTTGTTTGGTTGAGATTAAATTACCAACTGATTAGGATGGGGGAATTGAAAATACATGGGAGTACTTTTTGTTTCCGAGGATATTTTTGACACTTACAGCAATATTTATTCAGCCTTTGGAGGGTTGACAGTTTTACTAGCATGGAAACCAAGGTTCCAAATGAAAGCTCACATCAAGGGCTATCCATCCACATCCATTTTGGTTGGTTAGAAATTAGTTATCCAGTGATTAGGACAGGCAGAATTGACAATCCATGGGAGGATTTTGTGTTTCCAAGGAGATTTTTGACACTGACAGCAAAATTTATTAAGCTTTTGGAGGGTTGACAGTTGTAGTAATAAGGAAAACAAGGTACCAAATGACAGCTGACATCAAGGGCTATCCATCCTCATCCATTGTGGTTGGTTGGGATTAATTTACCAACTGATTAGGATGGGGGGAATTAAAAATACATGGGAGGATTTTGTGTTTCCGGGGAGATTTTTGACACTGACAGCAACACTTATTTATCTTTTGGAGGGTTGACAGTTGTAGTAACAAGGAAACCAAGGTGCCAACTGAAAGCTGACATCAAGGGCTATCCATCTTCATCCATTTTGGTTAGTTAGGAAGGATATATCTAGTCATTAGGATTAGGTGGAATTGAAAGTACATTTGAAGATTTTGTGTTTCCGAAGAGATTTCCGATAAGGACTGCAACATTCATTTAGCTTCTTTCAAAGGTTGAGAGTTGGAGGAACATGGAAACCAAGGTGCCAAATGACAGCTGACATCAAGGGCTATCCAGCCACATCCATTTTAGTTGGTTCAGATTAAGTTACCAAGTGATTAGGAGCGAGGGAATTGAAAACACATGGGAGGATTTTGTGTTTCCGAGGAGATTTTTGGGACTGACAGCAACATTTATTTAGCCTTTGGAGAATTTACAGTTGTACTAACTAGGTAACCAATGTGCCAAATAAAAGTTCACATCAAGGGCTATCCATCCACATCCATTTTGGTTGATTACAAATTAACTATCCAGTGTTTAGGACAGGAAGAATTCAAAATAAATGGGAGGATTTACATTGTAGTGTTTCCGAGGTGATTTTTGACACTGGCAGCTACATTTATTTATTTTAGCTTTTGGAGGGTTGACAATTGCAGTAACAAGGACATCAAGGTACCAACTGAAAGCTGATATCAAGGGCTATCCATCCTCATCCATTATGGTTTGTTAGGACAGATTTATCTAGTGATTAGGATAGTGGAGTTGAAAATACATTGGAGGATTATGTGTTTCGGAGGAGAATTTCTATAATGACTACAACATTTATTAAGCTTTTTGGAAGGTTGACAGTTGGAGTAACAAATAAATCAAGGTTTAATTGAAAGCTGACATCAAGGACTATCCATCCACATCCATTTTGGTTAATTAGGAATGAGTTATCTATTGAATAGGATAGGTGGAATTGAAAATACATGGGAGCATTTTGTGTTTCCTATGAGATTTTCGCCACTGATAGCAACCTTTTGGAAGGTTGACAGTTATATTAGCAAGGGAATCAAGGTGTCAAATGAAAGCTGACATCAAAGGCTATCCATATTCACCAGAAAACAGATAGCATACCTGTGTTAGTTTGACATATTTTGGTGTCGATTGCTTGAAATTTAACAGTTGTTTATTCGGTTTCCCGGGCTTCATAATTAACAGGTTTGATATGTTATTTCTTTTGATGCATTGATATGTACCCGCAATCCCACATTTGACCCATTATTTGAAAGCACCTTTCAAGTAGATTCAGGGAAAGCCACAGTAATAGATGCTTTGCTTATTCTTTCAGCACATTTTGGTGGAGCAGGTCACATATGCCTAATCTTGATTTTCAACCCTAATTTTACAGTTTTAATGCATAATTTAGGCCATTTAAGCTGAAAATTGCAATCTTATGAGTTTGATTTATCTATTTCTGAAATCCTTGACCCTCAAAACCCCTATTTTGATGTTTTATTTATCATCCTAGGTGAATTAGGAGCCAATTTATGACCAATTTCGGGTCCGGCGGCCATTTTGGACGCCATCTTGGATTTCTCGGAATGCTCAAGGGTGAGAGTTTCACACCCCCCCTGAAAATGTTTCTTGGACCATATAGATACAGGATCAAGAGAGAAAAAAACTTTAACCGAAACTTTTGGGTACCACCCCTCCACTGCCGGACTAATCCATCCATCCCTCTTTAATGTGATAGGTATCCGGTATATCTTCTAAAACCCGCTATTGCAATGGGTGTTTTTGCACACTTGCCTCCTTTTCTGTGTCATTCTGTATGCATATCAGGCATTTATACATTGTCAATTTATCAGCACACTGACCGCCCACCAATATCTGGACAATGAATATCAGGGTTGTGCAGCACATGGGCAGAAATGTTGCTGTCCGGCAGTGATATGGCCTTTGTTCAGTCTGGGTGTTGGAGATTGGACTATGGATTTTGTCAGAAAATCACGACACGTCTGACAGGATCATTTTTCACATAACAGAGGTGAAGTTCTGGTAGAACATGCATGCAAACTTGGGCCCTGACATGTATAAGTTGTTCACCAGAGGAGACGGAATTTGATTTATCATCCGAGAGATTTAGCCTTAGGTATGATATATAATATTATACATGTACGTATACTCCTGGTCCAATGGATAATAACTGACTTATACCATGTGAAAAACATTTAACACTCAAGCAGGCAAACATGAGATTACAAGTGGACAACAGAAAATATGGAAATTATTGCCCTGAAACACTGGCATCTGATTGGCTGACAGAGGTATCAAATGGCATAAATAGTTTTATCAGATCATTCAGCACATGTATACGTATCACATCCAGTAGCATAACAAACTCATTAACTTATTTAACATATGGACCTTATAAGAAGATTGGAAAACCAACTGTCAAAATGTGGCAAAGCCATTTTGCAAATAAAGGAAGAAAATCCAATATGTTGTCTGAAACTTAATATTGAAATGGTTGTTCAGGAACATGCCCCTTTTTCTGTGACACCCTGAATTCGTTTCAGCTATTATCAGAGAAGGAGGGACAGTGTTAGCGTGCTAGGCTGCCAATCGCTTGGTTCAGGTATACGGATCAAGCTCTTGCCAGGTCACCCGTGCCATGTCGGCCAGCTATTTCAATCATCCTTCGCCTCATTGTTGTGTTCTTCTCCTGACCTATTTAGCTGACCACATGCATAAATGCAGGACATAAAGCCCCAATCATCCATCCATCCTTCTTTATTGTGATAGTTATCCGGTATATCTGAAACCTGATATTGCAATGGGTGTTTTTGCACAAGTTTGCCTCTTTTTCCACATGTACATTGCATGTCATCTGCATGCATATCAGGCATTATCACTATATTGTCAATTTATCAGCAGACTGACTGAATACCAATATTTGGGCAGTGAATATCAGGGTTGTGCAGCACATAGGCAGAAATGTCACAGTCCGGCAGTGATTAATGGATTTTGTCGGTTATGCTTGTTACAGCTTGAAGTTGTTTATTGTGTTGTTTTCCTCAGTGTCAGGACACACATGTATTAAAGCTATTGAAACAACAATTAAGGGGATCAGTGAATAAAATTATACAAGCTTTGTGCAGAAATTCAAACCACACGTAATAGATAACGCCCTCGTTTGTGACAATATGCAATATATCCGAGGGCTTTAGCCCGAGGATTATTGCATATTGTCACAAACAAGGGTGTTATCTAACTTATACCACTAAGTACAAAACAAATCAATTTAAATCCCTTTGTTTGCCTTCAATCCTTCTTGTTTGACAACATTTCATTGTATTTGTTGCACATTCATGTTCCTCAGTTCATTTGAAGGTTGGCAGCGCTGAAGGCAACAGGTCAGAATTCTTTGTTCTCAGGAAATAATACAATACATTAATTTTGTAGATAGAAAGATAGATGGAAAGATAGATAGAAAGATCGATAGATAGATGGAAATAACACAATACATTAATTTCATTGATTAATTTTATAGATAGATATGGATAGACAGATAAATTGATAGACGGATAGATAGATATATAGATAGATAGGTAGGTCGATAGTGCAGCCATCTCAGCCAAGGTCACTATGGGGAGGTTGATTATTACAGTCGCTTAGCAAATGTTAATTTTAAATTATGAAAGATATTTGAAAAATAACAGAAAGCAAGGAGCAGGGGTTTGGGGGCGGCAGCCCCCGAAATAAGAAGAAGCAGGGGTTCGGGGGCGGCAGCCCCCGAATTAAGAAGAAAAAATAATTCTTTGAGCTTGCCAAATGGGGCCAAAATTGTTGGTCTGCTGCTCCGCTATTTTTTTTGCAGCTTACATATCCCAAATGTACTATTTTATCAAGTGACCTTAAATTTGATCATTGTTTCAGATAATGGTATTTATAAAAAAGAGTGAATATAGCCTTTTTATTGAGACCAGTTACACTTGATACAATCTTCCTCCTTGTTTACTGTCTGTGTTGTTCAGTTTTAATCCTTTGCTGGTCAGTTTGTTTCAGTGTTTCCTTCAATTTTGTCAACTTGTAGTCAGCCAAGCATGCAATATCATGGTCAGGTGTATGAGCTGTGATATGCATTATATCAGAGCGAAATCCTGCCTTCTGATTGGCCAGAAAAAGCAAACAGTGGTATAAAGAATTCAAAACAACTAATTTATAGAGCTCACGGTGAATTGTACTGTGGCATTTAAAGGATTCAAATCGCGTTAGGAGCTCATGGAAATTAGGCCCAGAGGAAGGCAAACCATGTTTTGGAACAGCCAGCTGCAATAAACAGGAGGCTAAATAGGATTATTGCACTCTTATTATTTATGAAATTTTAATCCGTCAATTTTGCCAGGTAAGTCAAGTAAGTACAATATTATTTATTTTTTAAGCAAGAAGTGGATGACACTTTGTTAAAATGTCAAAAAGTATATTTTTCTTTATTTTTGCCCCCCCCCCCTCAGGCCAAAAATTAACATGGAAGAGATAGGAAATGCAGCGGAGCGCACCGTATTCACCCCATGTAGGCCTGATGCTAATGCAACCCCCCCTCAGGCTATTTCTAGATATGCCCCTGTTTGTAGCAATATTATATGAATAGATTTGGAGTTCTTGGAGACCATGCCTGGAAACTTGAGCCCTGGTATTCTTTTTAGGGGGCCACCATTTAATCTCGGGGGGGGGGAGCTTGGATTTTTTTTTAATAGATAATTTCTTGCTCAGTTTTGGTGAAATAAATAAATTCTTTTGGACACTCTGAAATAAATAATTTCTGGAGGGGGTAGCCTATTTCTTAATATTAAGGCGATGCTTGATCGGGAAAGAATATTCAGGGACTTCACGCGTTTGAAATACATCATTGCAAATAATTATGGCCACTGTTACCGTGAAATATATAATTTCAGCCGATCAAAACTCCATCCCCCCCCCCCGATTATCAAATGGTCGCCCCCTTAGTGTTGGAAGCGTAGGGATGGCAGCAGTGTCCTATATTATATGTTTGTCCGATAACAATGAAGACCATTCTAGGAAGCCATTTTAGCTGGCTAAAAGGGATAGAAAGGAAGACAACAGCCTTGGAACAATAGCGTTGACAATGTATGAACCAGGAGTACTCTGGCCAGGAGGCAGCAGGTGTGATCACCTATTTCATCTGCGAAGGAAGACCAGAGAGGCTAGGGTTATGCGGGTGCCGTGCGGTTGGCACATGGGGTATTATAATAAGACCAGATGGCTATGGTGGTATTTATACCCCATAATGTAATTGAAAAGACAACTAAACTTCACTGAGATGATCAGTACTTTACAGTGGCTTCAGCCAATCAGAGGCTTATTCAGAGCACAGATAGCAGCTCAACTGATGATGTCACTATGTTGTGACGTCACATATGGACATGACATCACAACATTTGGCAAACAATGCAATGGCATTAGAGTTACAACTGTTGTCTAATTGATGTTTTAAAAACAATTTTTTAAAGATTGTTATTTTGAAAATGATAATCCGACTGTTCTTTAATCTTCTCTTTCGGGCTTTTTTTTGGGTATAAATTTTGGAAAAGTTGAATTTTGTCAGTTGTAATTTATTCAACTAGTAAGGGACCGTTCAGAATTTATGACTGGGGGGGTGGGAGTTTTGCCCGAGGGGTACTAACTTTTCACACGTGTTTCAAGGGGGGGTTTTAATTTTTGACAATCTTCCAAGGGGGGGTAATAAATTTTAACAAAGAAAATTTTTTATAAATCCCGCATAAACTAACTTTATCCGCGCTTTTTTACGTGCAAAAGTCCGCGAATCTGTACGCATAACCATGTGTAACACTAAATATGTGTGTATTCGTTTATGTGTCGAGGGGGGGGGGGTACTAAAAATATGCATGAAACCTAGGGGTTGGGTACTAAAAATCCGCATGAATCTCAAGGGGGGTATCAATTTTTGACGGGATGTTCTGGCAAAACTCCCATCCCCCCCAGTCATAAATTCTGAACGGTCCCTAAGAGTGGAATTCTGCCAACTAGTTCAATTCACCAGTTGAACTTGAATTCCTGTTGAGTCATGCAGTTATGATTTGATTTTCAGCTGAATCCAGGGTCTAAGAGGAATGTTTCTCGTGCCGGATAATTGTATCTCTCAGCTACAATATTTAAAAAAAGGAATAATCAACCTTACGCTGAAAAAACTTCCTTTTTGGTATGTTAGCTATCCGGTTCCAACTTTCCAGTTGATATCTTCAATGAATTCAGCGCAAATCAAGTTAAAGATCTTGAAGGTAATGTTGTCGTTTTCCCAAGAAACGCAGGAATGAAAACAAAACCCCATGGTCACACAACTTCCTGTAAAATTTAACAGCTGTGACTGTGGTTAGTTTAAGAACTCTTACCAGTCCAGAATCTGTCCAGAAGCTCTCTCTATCAAACTGCAAAGAACATTCCTTCCATTTGCGTGATCACAAGAGGGCACCACCATGCTGTTGTAAAGACACCAAGCGCCCCCTTTAGGAAAATTCAGTAGTTGTGTAAACAACTCTCAGACCTCAGCAAGCATGGAGGGACAAGCACAGGAGCCAAAAGATGATTATTACAGACTTCCAGGCTTCTTATTTTTGTTCATGGTGCCTTTTGGCATGTGCATAGTAACAGTAAGTAGCTATATAATGTAATTTAAAGAGAATCCATACTTAAATTGTTTTGCAAACAGTATGATTCAGTGCTGCACAAGGGCAACAAGTCTGTCCCAGTTGTTGACATAACCAAACATGTGCAGTCTGCAGATACTGTGTGACAATTTCATTGGTCGATGACAATCATATCATTGCATATTTATGAACTGTCAGATATCACTGGCTATCATAACTAAATTAACTGTGTCTTAAGTCTTGTGCTTCATAATGCATGTTTCATTGAGATTCAATACTCACATTTTTAAAAGAAATCTACTATTTGCACCCATCACAGTAACAACAAAATAATAACTGCTTTATTAGTGAATATAAAAGGCTCATAATGTTATAAATGTGAGTCATTAATAAAGGTTATTTGGCGAACGCACCCACCACCCTGCTAATCCTATTATTTTCAGTACATTGTACATTTTCATGCATATTTCCCAAAACAACACCCCTCCCAGTGGCGGATACAGGGGGGGTCTAGGGGGCCCGGGCCCTCCCTAGACCACCAAGATTAATAGTAACATTTTAAAGAAAAATTGCGATAACTCGGGCCCGCGAATGCAAAAACACGTCCGGGCCCCCCGTAGACTAACGTGTCTGGATCCGCCACTGCCTCCCCCCGACAATCCGACATTTTATGGATCCGCCACTGTGCCCCTAATGGGCCCTGAATTATTTAGACATTGATGAGTTCTCTCTGAGTGCAATCATTATTCTCAAATCATGATCTATCAAAAATACAACAAATATTATTGATATTATGTACACACATGTATATTCTTCTTTTTTTTTTCAGCTTGGCACATTCAACCCATCATTAATACCTTACTCGTACATGGGATTTCTTGGAACAATTGCAGAATATATCATCACACACTTTCCTAATGTAGTTGCTGGCATGTGAGTACGAATAACAAATTAGATCTTTGTTTAACTGCGTTATGTCTTAAAATATTATCTGTACACTCAGGCGCAGATCCAGATAATATCAAACTTTTTGCAAATGAAAATATGCTAAATTTATTCATAGAAATATTAATTTTTACATTAAAATCTACAGGCCCCCCAGTGCCCCCATCCCTGTGGATCTGCAACTGGTGCTTTGGTATTATTTCTTTAACGTAATGTTTTACTCTATTGAAATATTTTCAGATGTTATACGGCTTGGGGACTGCACTCTTTTGAGGGCTACTACGCATACAATATGGCAAAGTAAGTAAATTATTATCAACCGAGTTTTGCAGATCAGCTCAGAATTGAAATTTGTAAAATTTGAATCAAGGGAGTACAGTTCACCATCTTTTTTACCTTGATTTTCTCTTTTTAAGATACTTGCAATTAAATTAATAGAATCCAAGCATTTTGTATCTATTCATTAATTAATATACATGAAAGCTTGGTTTATTTGATTTATTAGAGATTTATTTCATTTATATCAGATGGTAATATTTGATTTTAAAATAATTTTTTTTTCAATCACAATTACTACAAGCCTTGACTATCCATAATTACAAGTAGTATGAGTACTACATATTTCTTTTAGCATAGGCCTATGTTTATGTCACTCGCAGTTAATGAATCATTCGTATGGCAAGGTTATCAAATTTCAGTGTTATAAAGTTGCACTTAAATAATTCATCCTTACTTTTTTGCAGATCAAAAAACCTTACAGACAGCGCCGCGAATAAGTGGGGAGTGATGACGTTTCTTTACGGAGTGACGTCATTGAAACATCTGATGGCTTATGAACCAAAAAAGAAAACGTCTTGAATATACAATTGACTCTCATTGTTTGGCTGTATTATCTATTCCTATGCAATACTGACTGGTCATATCCTGTCAACTTTTCTGTGCCTTTAAACTGTTTACTGATACTCATAGTTTTATATAATAAGCACAATAAGTTGTGAACTTCGATTTTTTTATATTTATCTCGAGAATTACCAGATCTTGAGTTATAAAACTGCGAGTTATGATAGGTTTTAGTTATATTCCACACATTCAACTACAAGAATTAAATTTTCAATTTATTTTCAATCCTGTACTAATATTACTAAAGAAAGCAGTGATCTTTGCATTTTAAAGTTGAATCCCACACTTAGCAAGAAATCTAAAATCCATGAGATATTCATGAAACTTTGCCTTAAAGTTCTTCATAAAGAAAGCTTTCCAATGTAAAAAAAAATTGGCGGGCTATCCAACATAATTTTCGAACTATGATCTTTTCAAAATCGTATGTCATTACATTAAAATACTAAAAAAGTGTGGGATTTATACCGAAAACCTGTGTCACTCGAACAATATCCAAGAGATATTTCTGAAAAAATTAAGGAATATAGCTGAAAATACACTTTATTGAAAAACAAATCTTTGAAGGGGGGTAACCGATGTTTTTTGAGAGTTACGTGGTGTACAATATGAGAAAATTATGAAAAACAGTTCAACAAAAATAAATCCCCCTTAAAATAAACTTGAATATCTCAAAGATTCCTTCTCCGATATTAATGAAAGATGGATTGGATTATAGGCCTGTATATCGACCCAAAATGTGTGAATTTATAGTACAGTGCCATTATTCCTGGCTGAGCCAGCAGCCTTCGAGTGAGCCTACCCCTGTTTTCCAAAATCTTTGGCTTTTCCAATGCATATGAACAATTTAACCAAGCGGGGGAGCCACCAGCTGGGGTATTTTTGTTGAACTGTGGAGTACAATAGGTGGAGAAGCTGTATTCTGTGGGATTCAACTTTAAGCTAGATATATTTATTCTTACCAAATATGATATACATTGTAGTAGGTGTGCAGATATCTTATGTGTTTTATTTTGTCTTTGTGATTTTTCAAACACATTTCTTGATCTCTCATCTGTATCATTATCGTAGAACGGGGTGACTTTGAACAGTCCGGGGTGACTTTGAACGCTTTCCTGAGAAAGATTGATCCTCTGTGTATGCTACCTTTGTACGATATATAAGCTTCCAGTATCTTATTTAATTTTGCATTCACAGAGGATCAATCTTTTTCAGAAAAGAGTTCAAACTCACCCCGGACTGTTCAAAGTCAACCCGTTCAACGGTACTTCTCATAATTTGTAAAATCATTGCCAGAGCTTTTAGTAATCATAACAATATTTTAGGATCGGTGGTGTTCTTGTTCATGCGCCTGTACTTGCGATTATTTGCTACTGCATTCGGTAATAGAGGGTATATGGATAATAATAAACTAGTCACTCATTATTTCACTAGTCTGCAAATCTTTCTCATTAGGAACTACTTAGACAATATCAACAAAAGAGCACATACCATTATGAAAGGGGCACAACCTCCAATTTTACACATTCCTAGAAAGTTAAGTCATAAAGTATATGATGTAGCTTTCAAGTTTGCTTGTGTATGATATACATGACATTTTTACTATATAAATGAATGTAAACAATTTTATGTAAACAATTTTGATCACAAAATAAAATACATTTTTGTCAACGTTTTATTAGGGTTCTGTCTTTAACTTTACCATCTCTCTGCAAAATCAACACTGAAAATGTTTAGAATATATTTCACTCCGGAAATTAGAATCATGTGATTTTCACGGAATTAAGTTCCGCTTGTCTCCTTTTGAAATGTCACATGTGTACTTTGCTTCTGCTTGTCTGTGTGTTAAACTGTGATATTTACTTGGTTCTGCATGTCAGTCCATTAAACTGCTACATTTGCTTTGCTTTTGCTTGTCTGTGTGTTACACTGCGACACTTACTTTGGTTGTGCTTGTCTGTCTGTTAAACTGTGACATTTACTTTGGTTCTGCTGGTATGTGTGTTAAACTGCGACATTTGCTTTGGTTGTGCTTGTCTGTCAGTTAAACTGTGACATTTACTTTGGTTCTGCTGGTATGTGTGTTAAACTGTGATATTTACTTTGGTTCTGCAGGTCTGTCAGTTAAACTGTGACATTTACTTTGGTTCTGCTGGTCTGTGTGTTAAACTGTGACATTAACTTTGGTTCTGCTGGTATGTGTGTTAAACTGTGACATTTACTTTGGTTCTGCCGATCTGTGTGTTAAACTGTGTGATTTACTTTGGTTCTGCCGATCTGTGTGTTAAACTGTGACATTTGCCTTGGATCTGCATATCAGTCCATAAAACTATGACATTTATTTTGGTTCTGCTAGTCTGTGTGTTAAACGGTGACATTTACTTCTGCTTCTTTCTTCTTCTTCTTCTGGTTTATATTCCGCCTGTTTATCAGGCGAACCTCCGATTAAGGATAAAAACTAATGTAAAATCCTTTGAGGAGTAAAATTCATGTTCAGTAGTTAAACGTTTATAAAATCCGCTAAGAGCACTCCATGAGGCCGGAAAATGGCACCAGGTTAAAAACAAGGACTAAAAACTTTTGAACTAAGAACTACAATCTAAGAGCTAAAATACTACGGCTGTGCTATATCTTTTAAAAAGCGTGGCAGGCAATATAGGAAGGCTAAAATTGATTATGTCGTTCGTGGCGTTTCCGGGCTGGGGGTTTTATACCCTCCTTGGCGACAACCTAACCCCTCCTGGGCTGCTCGGGCTACCCGGGTGTAGTATAGGTCTCGCTGCTAATGTCACTCTTCCTGGTTGTCTAAAACTAGCTTCTGCAACAAGTAGTTGCGCTCCCTGGCTAATTTGTGGCATAGCAAGCTACAGAGTTTGTTAATCTGGGAACGGCCATCTTGTGGAATTTCAATGGGTCTAAGCCCATGTGCTTTAGACCCTACGTAGCAGTTGCCGTTGAGAATCGCAGAGCAAAGTTCATCCTTGTCCATTGGAGGCCTGGTCCCATGTTCCTCATAATACTCTATTATTTTTGCGATGCCACTCCTTCTGTGTCCTTCCAGGGCCTTACATCTTACTAAGATGTGGGCGATGTCTTCCACTTCTGCTCGGCATAGTTTACATGACGCACTGGTATTTGTTGAAGAAAATTCTGCTCTTAGCTTTTGGGTCATAAACCGTCCACTGAGCATTCTGGCCCTGCAGGTGGATGCTTCGACCATTCTCGTTTCGCCTCTACATGAGTCCCATAAGCTGTGATGCATCAGGTTTATATTAGGAATAAACCAGCAGAGGGTGCTCTTACATGTATCTCTCGCTGCTGTAACCAGTTTAGTTCCCCAGTGTAACTTGATGGCTGTTTTCACCTCCCTTTTCCACTCTAGTTTCGATTTAGGGAATTTCAGGTTTTTGTGGACATTTAGGCCATAGATGTCTCCAATGTTACAAATGGATGCAAACCAACTGTGCTTGCTGTGAGCACTAACAGCCAGTTGTCTCTCTGCAAGCTTGTATAGCATATGCTCTCTGGGTAGGCGGCAGATATTGCCGAATAGTGCAAGGGACTTTTGGTGCAGCTGACCTTCCAATGGAATAGCACCGATAAGCAAATAGATAAACTCAACAGCACAGTTTTGGGGCAAGCCCTGAATTTGTCGAAGCATTTTCATATAAGTCTGACATAGCGACTGAAGGTCTTCCTTGCGCAGAACTGTTGCCTCCAAACCATGCAGGAGCTTCGGTGTGACATAACATTGAATAATCTTTACCGCTGCGGGTGGGTCCAGCCCATTGACTCCATGGAGCCCTGTCTTCAGTAGGGAATATGCAAGGCGCATGGCATATTCCCTACTGAAGACAGGGCTCCATGGAGTCAATGGGCTGGACCCACCCGCAGCGGTAAAGATTATTCAATGTTATGTCACACCGAAGCTCCTGCATGGTTTGGAGGCAACAGTTCTGCGCAAGGAAGACCTTCAGTCGCTATGTCTGAATGCTGATCTGAATGTTAAATTGTGATATTTACTTTGGTTACGCTTTTGTCTGTTAGTTAAACTTTGTCATTTATTTTGGTTCTACTAAACTGTCTGTTGATCAGTGACATTAACTTGGATTCTGGTAGTCTGTCCGCTGAACTGTGACATTTACTTCGGTTCTGTTCTGCATGTCTACTGGTTGAACTATCAAGTTATCTGTACTCTGCTTGTCGACTGCAGTGGGAAAAATCCTCAGACCATTTTAGGTCATCACAATTATGTTTCCCAAACGTTTGCCTCTATCCGCCACCCCAAGTACGCCTATACCCCCCCTCCCACCCCAATTTTCCGTCTTGTCTGATATCAGTCTTTTTACAAAGTGGCCAATCAGAGACGTGCATACAATGTAGCATGGTGCATTATATCTGTAAAATGTAGTTTTTTGGTCAATTTGGCACAGAAATCACACAGAACATTGTCCTTATCAATTCTCTTTTTTTTTTTACCTGAAGGTGGAGCTCATGTCAATTAATTCTGTCCTTGGAATTTTTGTATGTGCCTATCCGAGACAGTTCTGAATTAGTTCTATTCACAATGACTTTCCCTCATATCACAACCAAGGTTGTAAAAATAGGACATATCAAGAAATTGTTTTGGAATTTTGATAGAAACTATCATGTAGGTCTGCAGTGAGTACAGTCATATTAGAGTACAGTCAAGTTAGATCAGTAAAGTTTCTGGGACAGTCTGTGAATGACAGTTATTGAAATATTTAAAGCAGTACTCACAACACTGCACACACACAACTGACTCTCAACGCCACACAACTAATAAGTCTTCCAAACATGGCTGGACCGAAGAAAGATGATTATTTCATTTTACCAGCATACATACATTTGATAACGGTGCCTGCTATATTTTACATTGTAACGGTAAGTATATTTTAAACAAAGTACAAAATCAATATCATGCACTGCATGTGTGTTAGTTAAATGTTTATGACAAGGTTCAAGATTTGAGTCAGAAGTTTTAAAATATTTTGGTCAAAAATTTATTTCTGAATTTCAGTCTGAAAAATAGTTTAAATAGACTATCTGTAAATTTACTGCTGTATCTGTAGTCAAAAATAAAAAAATCTCTCACCATCTTCATTCTACAATCTTCAGGTGTTTGTACAGTCGCGGACAAAAATATTCATACAGCTGAGTATTCTGCACATACCTGGTATTTACTCTTGATTCAGGGATGCGAGGAGAAAAATTTCGCTTTTAAGTCATTGCCCTAATCAATTATCAATGTCAAGCACTGCAAACTTAGGCATATGTATATGTATATGACATTTTTCAAAAGATGGCAATAAGTCCATGAAGAATAACCTCATTTCTTCAAATGGTCCATCATAGTTTTCTTTATGCCATAGGTTGTGCCTGATGTGAACTACAAGAGGTTGCATTTGGTTTTAAAAGATTTAGACATGGGTACCAAATGTCTAGCGAAGTCTTGAAATTTTTGCCCGTTGAAATAGCATTGGGCCTTGGCCAATTTTTATTCTAGGTCTTTTGCATCATATGCAAATCATCACCTGCATGCCACAAGTTAATTTTAGTCCAAATGAGAGTTGGCACTAATGATTAAAGCAAGCAATGAAATCAAATTTTACTATGTGCGAGCATTTAGCTTGGCTTAGTGAGCATCTTTGCAGAGGTTTCTTATACATGTAATGACAAAATGATACCAGCGCTATAGGGAGGTATGGGTCAGCCAAAACAGATAAAAACACCCAAAAAAGCACACAGGACTTCTAAGGAGGTTATCCAAAGAATCCACAGAAAGTTACAAATTATTTGGAATAGAAATTCAAGCTTTTGATGCACTTTATACCCAGTGTGTTTGAGCTGTATGAATACTTTTGTCATGTTGAAATTTTACTTTTGTGTGCCCCCTGAGCTTGAAAACAGAGATCTGCTTAAGTATGCAGTGCTTGACAATGACAATTGATTAGCGCAATGACTTAAAAGTGAAATTTTTCTCCTTGCATCATTGTAAATACCAGTTATGTGCAGAATACTCAGCTGTATGAATATTTTTGTCCGCAACTGTATAAAGGGTCAATTGGAAACAAGCATTCTTAGGAATATATTTCTACTTTCACTGCAATATATCTGAATAGTACCCAATTTTCGTCTACAAATAAGCCTAACACAATATGAATCCCATTCTTCTGCTTCTGAAACTCTTATAAAATATGTTTCAATGAGACACTGCGCCTTTCAACAATGCGCTCCGACTACCCCTTTTTTCTTCAATACATTTAAATTCTCTATATTTGGGTTTACTGCACACGGTTCCAATGCAGGCTAAGACTTTCATTGGATCAGGCCCGCCCTAAGGCGGGGTTTCAGTCCAAAGTATCGAATAGTTCCATAGCGCAACAATTGTTTTGACAGCCAGGAAATTTGATATGAAAAAAGAGTGAACTGCCACTCAGTGAAAATGGCATCTCATGATGATTTGTAGTGATCATACCCAATATACATTAAATGTTAATTTGATTTAAAGAGACCAATCTTGCTTGTTCGTAACAGGCAAACAAAAGAATTTTGCAAAAAGATTGGACCGATGCCCTTCTGGACAATTTCCTTTGAGGAACGTTTGTCTAAGGAAGCATTAAACCTCCCATTCACATCGGACCCAACGTTCTGAAACTACGTATTTTGTCGACAATTGATTACGAGATTACTACGTACGTATCTATCGAAAATAATGCGTATTTCTCCAACCTCCCTTGACTACGTACCCCCCACGTTGAAGGTATGGTCGTTATACGCCTCTGGGGCGTCAGGCGTTGCAGGCCAGCCCAGCGCGCTGTGTCTTGCGCATGCGCAAACATCGGACAAGAAGCCAGCAATGGCGGCCGCTCTGTGAGGATTCGATTTATATCGATCTAGAACAACATATATACCACAGTAACGATGTATTTAACCATGGCCGATTGATTCTAGGATGTGTATTGGTTAAATGACTCCTTCGAATGGACTCTAGCTGCCGTGTATGCTTCGCAATCATCCTGTCAATCGGCGATCTGGAAGATGTGGATTCACTGTATTATGGAGGCGCCGGCCAGGGGCGGATCGCTCGGATGACCCGGGGGACTGCCGCATTGCTTCAGGCGGACCCAGCCACCGGGCCTGCCTGCCCCCTTCAGAAAAAATAAATTAAATTGAATTAAATAAAGCCCTTGAATATTGGCCCTCATTCTGGTTTAAAGAATGCTCTCATATGATTTTACTGCAGGAATTTTTTTTTTTAGGGGGGGGGAGATTTCAAGAATTTTTTTTTTTTTTTGAGGTCTTGAGGGGATGGGTGGCTGGTGAATTTTTTGTCGGAGATCTGCAAAGAGAAAACATGAATTAAAGCAGTGAAGACAGAAGAGAAAAACAGAGAGAGATAGAGAGAGCAGAGCCAGGCAGCAAGCACTGAAGGTGGCTCCAAAATTAGCAGACTTTTCTTCCTTGTTTTACCAAGCAGTCTACAGTCCATTTAAGGACTACAATAAATCAGAAAAAAATCAAAATTCACTTACCTTTTAAGGGATTAATACTGCAACTCTGAAGAGTTGGAAAAATCCCAATCCAAATTAGCCTGCTGGATAGGTGGCATTCCGATGCAAGTAAACTCAGTTCAACTCCGGTCTTAACTGATTCTCTCTTGCTCATTTGTGATTGAGCAGTACTTCAGATTTTTATTTTGGCCTACAGGGTGGGTAAGAGAAAACTGGAAAATTGTGACAGATGCAGAACTTATTTATTTTCAACCATTTCCACTGAACACAGAACACTGATTTTTGCATATGAGCAAGTTTAGACAATAGACAACATTTTAATCTATGTGACAACCATTTTCTGCAATCACAGCCTCAACGCGCTTTCGAAAACTTTTGCAACTGTTTGTCACAACGTCACCTGACATCTTGCCCCACTCTCTCTATATGGCTTCTTTCAGAGAGTCAACAATAGGGTGAGGGTTTCTATTGGTGGCCTTCTCCAAAACGCCCCAGGTTGCGTAGTCTTGAGGGTTAAGGTCTGGGCTTGAGGACGGCCAGAAATCTGGAGTATGGAGGGCAATTACAAAATTCCCGGTCCTTTTTGTCTTCCCACGGCTGCCAGGCTTCCTCTGCAACCCTTTCCCACTGGCTACGGATTGTTTGATGGCATATACAGTGCTCAGTGACACACCAACAATGTCAGAAATGGTCCGAGGCTTCGCTTGGGCAGACAGGAGATCTGCCACCCTTTTCCTTTTCTGCTCCTGGGTCGCCATTTCTTGTCCCAGTATTGCAAGATTGACCTGATCTGTGGCTGTTTAACCACAGTTTCTTGTGTTGTTGGTTTCATAACATTCCGTTAATCTTTTCGCGCTATACAGTAACTTAAAGATCATTCCAGATTTCCCTTACCCACCCTGTATATAATCTTTCATATTTTAAGAGATATTTATTTGGTAATTTTTGTGACTGGTGCAGGTACTATTTCTTTATGGCTTCATCCAATTATCACCAGCAAGCATCCTGTTGGAGGTTTAATACACTCAAAGTTACCAGATAGCTTGGAATAGGTATGGAATAGATGGCGCTACAAGGCTCTCTGAGACTCAAGATCCCAGGTTCTGCAACTTTGTGCAAACCTTCAACAAACCTTTGGCAGATACGTATGATCAGACGTTTGCCCTGAACATTACTTTCAAACGTTGTCCATACATATCAAAAACATGTTGGAGAAACCTTGGAACTTACGTATTTCCAAATGTGCGACCATACCTTTGATCAACCTATGAATCAAAGGTATGGTCATACGTAATAGTCTAAGGTTGTAAAAACCTCTCAAATGAATGTTCGACAAACCTATGAATCAAAGGTATGGTCAAACGTAATAGTCAAACGTTCTTCAAACCTCTCAACCAAAGGAATGACTTACGTAATAGTCTAAGGTTTCAAAAACCTCTCAAATGAATGTTAGACAAACCTATGAATCAAAGGTACGGTCATACGTAATAGTCAAACGTTCTTCAAACCTCTTAACCAAAGGTAGACTTACGTGTTACTGACACGTTTAACCAGACATTACAACCAAACGTTCTTCCAACCTCTCAACCAAAGGTATGACTTACCTGTGACTCGAACGTTCGGCCAAACTATAAAACAAACTATCTGCCAACCTCATACTAAGGTTGCGACTTACGTTTGGTTTTCCATCTGAGTGCAACGTTTGGAAATTACCTTTGGCCTACCTTTGTAATACGTTGTTTGGCCCAACGTTTGATTCCAACCAAAATAATTACGTAGTGAAAGGTTTGATTTACGTTGGTGCTCGGGAGGGTGCACTGTGCAAATGGCACTTCGTGAGTCATCATGCTGATGATTTGTCATGATCAAACACGATACTTTCAATGTTAATTTGATTGAAGAGACTTATCCCACTTGTTGGTGACAGGCAAATGAAAGGATTATGCATCTGATTTTTACTCTAAAATCAGTTATAGGCAGGAACCATTTTCAGGATTCAGGAATTCAAAGTGGTTGTGGAATTTTAGAGTAGAAATGAGCATCCATATGTCAAATCAAATGGCCTACTCTTGATCGTGACTAACCAAACAGCCTCTTGGTTTCCAATGTTGAATGTAGAAGATGACACTTCCTCTGCTGTAATGAGTCACGGAGTGCCCTTTTCACAGTGCAACAATCCACTCTTTTTGCATATCAAAACCCAATAATCAATAATCTTTTTTTCTACTGCAGATGGGCTCATTGATGCCTCAGTTTGTTCCCTTCTCGTATATGTGTTACCCTGGAACTCTCCTTAAAACCTTCCTTCAAAACTATCCGTGGATGTGAGTTAACTGTTTGTCAAAGTTGTTCTGGCCTGATTGCTTCCGTCATTGAGACAGCATTTTAAAAGTATTACGAGTGATCATTTTGTGAGGGAAGCAATGAAAGATTGTATGTAAAAATACCACAAGGTTTGAAAAATCAATGCTGTCTTTCAAACATAAACTCGACCAATGAAAACATTTTCTTTTTTAATCAGTTAAATATGTTGCTTAGTTCAATCCAGTACTGCATACTTTTAAGTTATACGAATTCCATCTTTCTGTTTCAGATTTTTGATTGGATGGGTATTACATGGCATAGAGGCTGTTTATGCATACAGCATTGTTAAGTAAGTATTTCGATCATAATTTAGGAACACACAATTTTTGTCTCAAATTATGGTGCCCATGATTCACACTGTCATTATAATTAAATTTATTCTCCCTAGCTGATCTGTAGGGTTGCAAGACTCTTTTGCACAATTTATGGAGCATTAAATGACACCATAAAATACTAAATACAATATCTATCTTGTCTGCGCAAGGGTGCAGGAACAAGGGGGTAAAGGGGGCAATTGCAATTGTGCCCTTTCGAAGGCTTATATATTATTAGGCCTTATTTTAGGCATAATTAATCAAGAATATATGCAAAATCATAATTAAAATTATTAGGGACCGTTCAGAATTTATGACTTGGGGGGGGGTGGAAGTTTTGGCCGAGGGGGTACTAACTTTTCACATGTGTTTCAAGGGGGGTATTAATTTTTGACAAAACTTCGAAGGGGGGGGTACGAAATTTTAACAAAGAAAAAGTGTTATAAAACATGCATAAACTCACTTTATCTAGACATTTATATGTGCAAAATCCTCGAATTGTTGCAAATCTGTAAGTGTGACATTGTATGACAGTATATATATATGTGTATTGCTTTGCATATGCAGGGGGGGGTACTAAAAATACACATAAAACCTAAGGGTGGGGTACTAAAAATACACATGAAACTTAAGAGGGGTATCAATTTTTGACGGGAAGTTCCAGCAAAACTCCCACCCCGCCAGTCATGAAATTCTAAACGGTCCCTTATATCATTTTGTTGCGCAAATTGGATTTACCCTTTTTCGTCCGACTGCTCCTGCCACCTGCGTTACTTTCCGGTACCCTTTATGCGCCATTTGCAGTGGTTACTGTTATTATCGACATTGCACTTACTAATATTTTTTAAAAATTATTTATTTTTGCAGATCTAAAAACTTATCTGACGAAGCATGTGCAAAGTGGGTGTTGTCCACACTAATTTTTGGGATGCACTCAATTTGGATTTTGCAAGACTATAAGCCAAAAAACAGATCATCATAGTAGGGAAACTAATTTTATGTATTATAATTAAAATGATGACATCCGGGATTTATCTCTATTTCTACTCAAAATCTTCTATTACTACAATAGACAATAGACAATAGACAAATATTTATTTATAGTCGACATATTAAACAAATATAACTTTAGCTCACAGAGCTATTTTCCGACTAGACAAAACAATTGTTGAAACAGAAACAGTAAAAACAGAGGAATACAAATTAAAAACATAAGGTAAATAAGGGTAAAATTATTAGAAGGTAAACAATTGAATAAAAGCTAAAAATTAAGATTAAAATTACTAAATAAGTCTATTTACATTGTGCGCAGCGGCAGGGATTGCCCTTATATTTTTCAAGTTTAGACTTGAGAAAGCCCAGGCTGCCACTCATCTTAATGTCTTTATCGAGACTATTCCATAGTCTTGGGCCGAGGGTCCTTAGTGAGTGCGACCCATATTTTACAGTTCGAGCTCTCGGCTGTTGGAGAGTTGGGCCCCGTCTTGAATTTGCACGATGTAGAGCATAAATTTCATTTAAATATTCTGGGCTAGTCCCATTTATACAATTGTAAATATCAGTAATGATTGTCTTTTCCCGTAAGAGTTCTAGCGAGCACATACCAGCTCTATCCAGTAATTCAGCGTACGAGGAGCAATAGTCATTATATACAAATTTAAGTCCTCTATACATAATTTTCTCCATCTTATCTCTGTAATATTTACTGCTGAAATGCAGCAGTGCTGCGCAGTACAGAAAATGCACAATAATAAAGCTTCTTAACACAGCCAACTTACAATCTTCAGAGAGATAGCCTGCGAGACGCCTAAGTGCTTGGAGTTTTGCATTTGCCTTAAGGCATTTTTGTTTTATATGATGGTTAGGGTGATGCAGATTGCACACAAAAAATAAATTTTTGAATTTTCAATGGGGCACCCCCCAATTATGTTCCAATATATGAAAAAAAAATCAGTAAAAATTTGGGCCAAATCGGACAAATTTTAGAGGGTGCTACCGCAATTTGAAATATAACATTGTATTGCAATGGGCGAAATCCCAGTTTTATGGGTGATAGGTGAAGGAAGTTGTCCTACCACTAGAGTGACGGTAATTTTTTTCTTATTTAAGCTTTCCACTATTCTCATCACAAATCCAATCACATTTTGCCAATATTTGGTCATTTCAGGCTACAGGGCACTCCTAAAGCAACAAATTTTGCCAGATTTTACAGCATTAAGGTTAGATGCGGTATTGAATAACATAACCAGGAATAAAGGTACACAAATTTAAGTTACACCATCTTATTAAGTAGGAAAAGAGCTTTAATTTGAATACCAACATTACTATGTTGCTATATTCTACAGTACTACAGCATTGCTTTGAATATTGAGAATTTTCGCAAATAATTGTTAATGACAAATAAGTTAATTCAACGGGGTCAGAATATAGCAGTGTTGGTATTCAAATTAAAGCTCTTTTCATGCTCCATCTATTGAAGTAACTTTCATTTCTGTGACATTAAAACCCGTAATGTTATTAAATACCGCGAATTTGGTATATTTTGACTATTTTATCTTCATTAGTCTGGTGGTAGCAGCATGGAGAAGTAAAAAATAATCCAAATTTGCATTGATCCGCTGTTCTGACAACCAGAGCCAAAAATTATGACATTGCCGCATTCGTTTGGTGAACCAGGTATAGTTCAACTCGCTACATGCCAAAATATTGGATATTTTTGTATTGAATACTAATGTTAATTTTCATGATGCGGTAGCACCCTCTAATTTTTGTCCGATTGAGCTCAAATTTTTACTGAATTTTTTTTTCATATATAGGAACAACTTCAGGGGGTGCCCCATTAACATTTCAAAACTTCACTTTTTTGCATCACCCTAATGATGGTCAAAACTAAGATCAGAGTCCAAAAATACTCCAAGCAGTTTGGCACCTCCCAGGCTATTCAGTGTAATATTCTCTACTTGTAAGGAGAAAGTTTTACCTTTATCAGCCTTGTTAGGGCAAAACATCAAGAACTGAAACTTCTCCACATTAACTTTCATCAAGTTATTCTTGACCACTGTGCTAGAGCGATGCTGATTGGTCAAAATGAGTCACATGACGACATCATAAAAACTCATATTGCATGGTTCGAGTGGCTAATGATTTCATAAACTTATTAACTGATAACTCAGCTAATATTTTTTGTCAACTTGCCCACCACTAACCTCAGTTATCAGGGGCACCCCATGATCTGTTATACCAATTATCTGTTATGCAGCAGGTGCCCGGCTGGCTGACAGACTATCAGCTAAGATGTTCCCAGCTGGCAAAGTTGTCAGCTGGGATCCAATTTTTGGCGTCCAACCGATGAAATTTGCAGTCAGGTAATGAGAAAGCAGTTGAGGTAGCTGGCTGGGAAAAAAAAAAGATTTATATCAGCTGGCTGGGAGGTGCTGAACAACGCTTGGGCTGGCTGGCAGCATAACAGACATTTTCTCCCAGTTGCAATCAAAAATGAATCTAAGTGTCACAAAAGATGTGCAACCAGGAGCTTGCAATGATATGGGCATTATAATAACACACTGTCATGAGGTGCCCCTGAGTTATACCGGCCTCTGGATATATACATGTATGATGTATGCCTCAAAGGGGGCACAGAGGAGGCATATCAGAGGCATGACTCATGAGTGAGGCACATGGACAGTTGAGGAAGTGGACCCAATATTTGAATTTTGAAATTATGCTTCTCCCTGATACAGAGTAAATGAAAGTCATAATACAAAAGCAGAACTGCATGAGACATAACACAATAACTTCTGTATATAAATTATACATTCATGGCATAATCTATTTGACTGTCTGGCTGTCATGCATATAGGATTATTTGTCAAATTTGGGATTGTTATTTGATTTTTAACAAAAGGGCATGTTGTCATTTGAGTGATAATGTGGTATGTTGAACAAAACACAAAATTCTGAGAGTTACATCGGCAACAAAAACAAATAAGTTTTACTAATTATTTAGCACAGCTTTACAATAAAAACTATTACTTCCATATTAATAGGTATGACATGCATAGCTATTTATAAGTACAAATATGACTTACAACATTTCACCATGCTCCCAAGTTGGGGTTTCCCTTGTCAATACAAATTTAGGTCACCACAAAGAGACACCCTGGTATAATCTACAAGAGAGGCATATTTAAGGCATAAAGGGTAATTTAGGCCATGGAAAAAAATTTGCTATGTTGGAGAGGCATATTTGAGGTATAAGGTTGAAAAACTGAGTCCAGTTTGACGTACATTTGAGGAATAGATGCAAGTAATGCCTTTCTTGCCAAGTCAGGGAGGCATGTTTGAGGCTCATCATTATGCAGGGAGGCACAGATGAGGCAAGAGGCACATTTTAGGCACACTACACTTGGTAGAGTATGCCTCAAATGTGCCTCAGATGTGCCTCAAATGTACCTCAGATGTACTTCTGAAAATTTTCTATGCCTCAAATGTGCCTCTCTTTGGTCTGGGAATTGCTCCCTGCAGGTAGCACATGCTTATTGGTACTGATTATTATTTCTTCAAGATGAGAGAACAATGAGGTCCGATATTTCCAGTATATATATGTTGATTACTAATAAAAACATTTTATATAAAATTATTCGATGTGTTTGTTTCATTAACATCAATTGATATCATTCCCAATAAGATATACTTTTGGCACCCCACTGACTCCCCGGCAGATTGAGGAGAGAATTGACTGCCCAGACCTGAAAAGTGAATACCCGGCAAGCGCTGGAAAGAATAAGTAATATGAAGGAACCCCTCCCCTCTCAGAAACCAACATATTTGGTTAGAAGTAATTTTGCTCAATGCTGAAAGCGCAACTCATATTTTTGCATGAGTATCACCAATACTGTTGAGCTTATATCCAAGGCACAATAGATTAGACTGCACTTACCCTTTTGCAGCCAGATAGCAAAATTCGAGTCGTGATCATGACTGTTCCAATGGAAATGTACTAAAATTATCGGAATTAAATTTTTCTATTACATTAAAATGTACAGGCCAAAGGGAGGGGTTGAACCCCTAACATCCCCCCCCCTGGATCAGCTACTGCACTTTCTCCAAGTAGTGACATATCTGCGTATATATAAGACCGATTTTGCAGAGTTATTTACTCGTATTTACTCATATTTTTTGCTGGAATCTCACTTTAATAGGGACAGTTTCTACCATGAAGTAGTACATCATGATTACCAATGTCATCATTTGGGACAAAGATTGATCAAAAACATCAATACTTTATTTGGTCTAAGGTTCTCAAAACACAGTTATAGTCTTACATTCAAAATGGCAGGACCGCAGAAGAAGGAAGAATATTTTGAATTACCCGGAATCGTCACTATGATTTTCTTACCCATAGTGATGTACATAATGACGGTAAATATTATCTTCCTTATTTCCTTTTGACATGGTATGTGAAAGTATAGTAGGTCATAGTATAGCGTCCTGGCTTACAGTGCTACCCAGTCTGAGACCAGACTGCTTCGTTCCCCCCCCCCTTGCTTGAACAAAAAGCACCACATCATAAGGTTCCATTATTTGGGGTGCTCCTAACACAGAAGGGAAGTGCAATGGGAAGAAGAAGAAGCTCCCTCAGATAATTGTGCGAGCTGTGCGAGCAGTCTAATTGATTTCAGCTTGAATTAGAATCATAGTGGGGGAGATACAAAATTATAATAAAGAAATACTTAATCACTACACACTCTGTATATCCCTTCCTTCAAAATGCCAATTTCATGTTGGAACAGTCTGCTCTGTCTCTGAGGTATAGAAGTTGGGACTATTTGCCTGGGTGTAACAGTAAAATCCCTAAGTGGCAGTTAAATGTTTGAATCCAGGCAGTTTATAGGTGTCTCCACTTGTGGCATGTTTGACAAGGGTGACTCATCAAGCCTCTCCACAGCCTTTATTCAAAACCCTTCATGCTATTTATTTGAAAGAATTATAAATACTGGGCTGATATCAAATTGAACATTTTGTGGTGATACACCATTTCTATCAGCTACTTCAGCTGTAAAACATTATAGGACCTCTCTGATGTGGGATGAAAATTTAAAATTGCCGACACGTTAGTCAAAATGACTGATTTGAGGAATCTATGTATTCTGTCAAGACAGTGTTCTGGCAGACCATGAAAATTTCATGTGTCTGGCTTTTACTGCCTGATTTAGTCCTCATGGACAATTGTGTAGTAATTTTCCTCAGTAATATGTCGAACTATTTGCTTTTCGAAATCAGACTGTCCCTCCACTGCGTGGAATATGCAGAGGGACAGGTACAGTCTGAGTGCTACCTGTTAGTAATTGAAGTGGTGATGTTTCACTATCAGGTCAATGCTGAACATCACCAACAAAACTGTTTTTGGGTGCATGGATTCTCAACCGATGAGGTGAATTCATATTGTGTGGTAAATGCTGATACATTAGAGATGGTGCCAATTTTTCTTTGCTATACTCAGAGATACATACTCTGTATCACACAGTTTGGGTGAAAGTATTTGATAAGTTAGTGAAACACAAGGCCAATGTGATTTTAATGAGAAGATGGCTTCACTTACTTATTAAAGATTTTGACCCATACAATACTAACTGTTTGTAGAACAAAGACGAGTATTTCCCAGTTAACCATTATGACATGATATGTTTGTGTCACATCAAATGAGAAACTATTCTCCGGCAAACAGTTTACACTCTAAAAAATGTCGGGACAAAATTGGTTTTTTAGATTCAAAATGGTTTTTTGAAAAACCAAATTTTAATGTAAAAACAACATGGATTTTTTAAAAAATCCATGTTGGTTTTTTGCATTGAAATTTGGTTTTTCAAAAAACCATTTTGAATCTAAAAAACCAATTTTGTCTGAATTTTTTTTAGAGTGTAGTGTACAATGCTCAGCATTGACTCTATGACAAACGTCAATGGTTTCACTTACTTTGAAGCGGCATTCTTTTTTGGAAGGCTTATAATAATCTTGATTTTTTTCCAAATTTTTCACTTTTTTAGCATTTGATCCTTTAAAACAGCATGAAACGCTTATAATACAGAAATTTTTATGACATCATTGCATTGGGATTATTGAAATACATATATTTTGACCCAAAAATTATCGAAATCGGATAAGCCATTAAAGATCTAGACCAAAAAGTGCATGCACCTAATTTAGTCGCATCTTGAAAAATGGCCGCCAGGGGTAAACGCGACCGATACGCCGCGCCAGAAATGGGTTTTCTGGTGCGCCTTATCATTCCCTTTATACCCATATGCTCCATTAGTGGTACCTCGTTCAACTAGGCTAGAGCCCCTGGGCTGCCGGTCTATAAATATCCTATCGCTGAGCTTCTTACTAAAGACCTCAAATACTTTTAGATCTACCAATTTACATTTTAGAATTGTTATACAAATTTAAGATCCCAAGCAGATCTTTTGTCTTCTTAAAGCTGCCACATTCTGCAACTTGAAGCAATTTTAGAGACTGTAATTATGCTCGATGGTATGCATGCATGTTAATGTAAATTTACATGAAGACATGTCCCATTTCTAAACTTTCAAGAGTCAATTTTTTTATCTGTAATCATATCAATCTAAGTTCCAGCCATATCAGTGCCAGGCATTATTATCTTGTATCTGCTAGATAAATTCTCTAAACCACAGTCATTCTAGGCCTACATTGTAATGATTAACAATGTTGATCTAATATATTTAACATTTATTAAGAGATTGTACTCTATATACAGTGTATGTATGCACAAGAAGAGGCAAAAGCAGTGAACTCCGCAAGAATTCACAAGCAGCAACTGACTGCCCCTTGTGGTTAAACAACTGCCCTGAAAGTTGATACTGACTCATTAATGCCTCTTTTGTGACATGGTATAATTCATTTTAAAATATCGTTAGTAAAATACCAGAAACAATGTTCCAAAATTTAAACTGAAGTTACTCTTGCATGACCATGAATTCTGCCAGTCTCTTCACAGCCAGCACTGTTCAGTAACAACGGGACTGAGCAGTAGTCGAAATAGGCCATGTTATTTGGGGGGTCTCTCAGTTGGAAGACCCAAACAAAGGGTTGAAGTCCTTGTAGCTGTCAGTCCGCGAGCCGCCAGCGGGCCGCCAGAGGTGCCCTGAAGTCGAATTTTTTCAGATGCTCTAAAATTGAACTCTGTGCTTTTTAAGTGTATGTTTTATCTCAGAAAATGAGTTGTGAAAACCCTAGTGGTATGCATATAAATTACAAGAGGTTTTTGTTGGCTGATTAGGCTTTACTTGCTGCTTCATGCTCACTTCTGAGCACACTTTCAGTATTTGGGGGGGTTTTTGAGGACCCCCTCTGGGCTCTGGGTCCTTTTGAAAAATGTATTTAAGGGGGTCCCATGAGCATTTGGGGGGGTCAAACCCCCCCTGACCCCCTCTTATTTTGACCACTGGGACTGAGTTCAGTAACAACGGGACTGTGTTCAGTAACAACAGGACTGAGTTCAGTCTGTTGATCTGCTATGCCTGCAGGTGCTAAACTTTTTAGTGGCTAGTTGACACCAGACAGGTACATTCCTGGACATTGTCTGGTTATTATCTTCCCTGGTGTGAATAACTGACAACAATAACTTGGAACATAGCTATATTATTCCTAAGTAAAAATTGGCAGGTTCAAATTGTATATTTTCTGTATGAACATGTTGAAGGTGCCCCCTTATCTAAAAATGTTATTGTGTTAATCTATACTTTATTGTATATACTTCATTTTCACAGATGGGAACAATAATGCCCCAGTTTGTCCCATTTTCTTACATGGGCGCCATTGGACCAGGTCTGAAAGGATTACTCTATGCTTATCCTGGGATGTAAGTATTACTCTATGCTTGTCCAGGAATGTAAGTATTACTCTATGCTTATCCAGGGATGTAAGTATTACTCTATGCTTATCCTGGGATGTAAGTATTGTTTACATTGTGTGGATTTCTAGCATGTCAATATGTAAACTTTCATACAATGAATTTTATACATTTTCTATATTTTCAGATGTTATGTAACTTGGGTGCTGCATGTCATAGAAGCCATCTATGCATACACCATGGCAAAGTAAGTTTTGGATACTTTGATTTACAGCAACAAAGTCATTCTGTTTACCTCTCAGAGAAAGCCTTTTTTTTCACTCTTTTTAGAAAAAGTCACTTCTTCAGGTTCTTGGAGTTGGTTTTAAGTTTTTTGTAACAACAAATTGTTTTTGTGAAGAGGTTCAGCTGGGTGCCGAATGCTGAAGGTCTTTGCCTGCATGGGTTCGAACCCCAGGCGGGGAACCCGAAATTTTCAGTGAACCTTCATGAGCAAAATCCCAGCTGGATGTCGTGCAGATGAGACGTTAAACTGGAGGCCTCTTGTATCAGTGTCTGTGCTGGGCAAGTAAAAGATCCTTCACATGAGGTAAATGTGTAACATGTTGAGGACCCCCCACTCTCTCACCCATCTCATCAATTAACCCTTGTGAGCGCCCAGAACTGGGCTTAGAGGGCTGCCATATCAATTATCTATCTATCTAATAGCAGACTGTTTTATAAATATTGTTTTTTATATACATAAGGGAAAGACAATTTATTACTCTTTGCTGGTTTTGTCGAAAGTTAGCAAAAGAAATTAAGGACAAAAATTGTACCATCCCCCCCCCCCAAGGTTTCTTGCTGATTTCTACCGTGCCTTAGACATTTGTGCGCGCGCAAATTAAAATTCACATACTTTTGTTGTTCATATAAAGGCAGTGGCGTATTTAGGGGGGGCCATGGCACCATGCCCCCCCAGGCCATTTCTAGATACGCCCCTGTATAAAGGTGGAGATGAACATGGTGCATTTGTGTTTTTAATGATGTTTTTCTTCATCTAAAATAATTTTATATTCCAGATCCAAAAACATCAATGAAGAAATAGCGCAGAAGTGGGCAGCGGCTACCTTCCTTTATGGGTTCACCTCTCTCAAAATTCTCCGGTCTTATGATCCAAGTAGACCGAGTAACCCCGGAAAAACCAAAAGCGGCAACAAAAATAGTAAAAGGCGAAAATAGTACAGAACTGTGCACATATTTATATTCATTCGATAATTCATACCAGTACATAATTTCAACTTGTATGCTTAATTGTATCTATGCTTACCATCAAGAAATAAACTGGGGATTTATCCAATTTCATAATTACTGTTATCGTTCATGAGGAATACATGTAAAACATGTTTTTATGAGAATTTCTTTGTAATACGGTACCATGAAAATCGTAATGTAAGGGAAGATATAGCAACATTTCAATAATGGTGCCAGCCCGATAAGCATTTTGCTTTTTCTGGCATATAATAAGCAAAAAAACAAACAAAAACATAGATCTCAGAATTATTAGACAATTTATTGTTATCTATCAAATACATTTTGCACCCCGACGAGAGACCGCTTCATGACCGCAGAAGGGGCGATCTTATAACGCAGGGACCACTGTAGCTGGTTATCCTTGAAATTTTCTTCATTGACTGCGAGCAGTGTCATGCTGAGGCTGATTATGGATCATCCTTCTATTTGGTATTTAAAGATCACTAAACAAAACTGTGGTGCTCAATAACACAAACAGGCTTACCCTGCATCCAGTATCAAACAATTATTTTAGGCCTGTATACATGATATTATAACATTTATTTCATACACAAATATATCATAATTTGGTAAATTCACGTAGGAAAAAACAAAAAAATTAGTACGGCACAAAATTTTGTAAAAAGAAGTTAATTAGAACGTAAAAACAATACAATAGCAAAAAGTTCATCATGATTAAAACCAGGTATAATGTGACTTCCCTATTCTAAAATCTGATTTAAATGCATCAGTGTATTAAGTTTAGGGCAGTGGCGTAGCCAGAAATCCATGAGTGGGGGGGCCAAGGGGGGGCCAGGGTCTGAACTAGGGGGGCCAACTTTCGCGGAATTTTTGCAACATTTTTACGGCATTATATGGATAAAAATTGAAACGGCGTTATGAGTTGCCTTTACGAACGACTTAGCAATATTGACCGTCTTATCTTTTGTGATTGATAAACAAAATGACCGTACATCTCATACTTAGTCTAAAATTAGTTTCGACTTATAAAAAAATAATGAAACAGATTCTATGGTTCCGATAAAAAAAATATGACAATGACACCTCATCAATTACCATGAGTCACAAAGAGTATCTTTTTCTGCGAAATGATCCTTTTGTTTTTTGTTTGTTATAACTGTCTTTGCAAATTTTCAGTATATTCCTGCTAAGAATGTTCTCTTTCTGATTTCAAAGGTCCAAATAGAAAATTTATAAAGTCCTTTTGATGGAAATCTACCCAACTTCTCAAATAGGTAAAAGGTAGCAGCAATTTGTGCAAATGACACAAATACCAAAAATGTAGGGAAATCCATGCACACATGAAAAATTGAGCAGTTTGTACAAATCACTCTGGTAAAGCAGATCGGTTTAATCAGAAAAAATTCAAAGGAGCATTACTTCTTTAACAGAGCAATGGCAACAGATAGATTTCCTCAAAACACCCTGATTTTATGTGTTGCATGGAATCTTTAGATACATAGGCATACCGGAAGGGGCAGTAGTCACCCTCCCCCCCCCAAAAAAAAATAGGGAAATACTAAGATTCAGGCAAAAGGGCAAAACAATTCGGGCAGAGAATTGAATAAACATAATTAACAATCCATAGCTAGTTTCAAAGAGATTTCTTTTGGAACATTATTAAATCTAGATCCTGATATTCGGGCAAATATCACTCACCCCAAAAGGTTTGCACGCGGTACACATGTCGATAGATATATTCAAATAGGGAAATAAAAAGTTATCAGATGCCTCAGAACTTTTCAAAGGGCAACTGTCACTCTAGAGAAAATTGGGTATAAGTTACCGCCAGCGAGGGCGACAACTGTAGACGGATGTATTCCAGTGACTGTTGATGCTCCAATAATTTTTTCAAATTTTTCAAATCTGAAATGGGGGGGGGCAGTTATCCATTTGGGGGGGGCCCTGGCCCCCCCATAGCTCCGCCACTGGTTTAGCGACCTTTAAGTTGGAATTGCCAAACATAGGGATGATCCATAAGCTGTTGAAACAACTTGATTATGACGTCATGCTCTCAGGCAAAGAAGAAAATTGAAGGATACATAGTTATTGGATGGATACTTAATCATAACAGAAGCTTGCTGTTGAGTCAATTGGTTTATTGAGGTGCCTCGGAGCCTTTTTTACCAGACATTTAGTCACCAAGTAGAATAATTACTGGCAGTAAATAAGTCAACTTATTTACAAAATCAAGATTTTTTAACAGAAGACCACAATTGTTCAAACTTGCTTGTGTTATTTTGACTGTGAGCAAAGAGCAAGTAAGATTTACGAAGGACTTGATCGAACATCCGTTTATTGGCATAAGCCTTGTATCCTTGAGTTATTCTCAGTCCCAGTTCTTGTCGAAGGAAACCTGTGAGATAAACATCTTCTAAACGAAACATCGGTCGGTTAATGGCCGCTTTGTATAACAATTCAGTGACCTCAATCGACATGAAGTACGCTGGCCCCGAGCAAAATGACGGATAGACTTTACCGGGGTACTCCCAGTTAGACACAGCATATTTTCCTTTCCTGTACGGTAACGAAGATCTCTGCAGCATGCAGAATATAATGTTGACAGTATCGTTGTGTTTTTTCAAGTTCACGGCAAATCGTTGAAGAGCGAACATGTTCACTAGGACGTCATCGTCAACTTTTAAGAAGAACATGGCGTCGCAAAATCTCGAAGCCCATGAGAACGCTAATACTGATTTGATAGTCAGGTTTTCGTAGTGATCACTAAATTGTCCTAAGATGATGTCTCCGAACCTGTTGGATTCTTGATCGATGTCTACGAGCAATCGTTCATCAATTGGTGCTCCGAGCACGAAGGCTATTGCTACCGATTCCCCAGTCACGTTTGGATGACCCCAGGTCCTTCGAATCAAATAACGTCGATCGAAGTTCGATGGTGCAGAAATTATGCAAATTATGAGATCTATCTTCTTTGATGGACATAAATACTTTGGATTGATGATAAACCCCAGGTCTGAATTGGTCAAATTTCTTCCGTTTGGTTTATCAAATTTTTCTCCGTCATCCGAATTTCCTTCTAAGCTTGAAGGAGATAATTGAGAAGTGTCTAACATCCGTATTGTCATATCATGCATGTCTCGATGTTGTTCGAACGGCGACAAATGAGACATGTGACTGAGAACAATGGATAACATTATCGAAAAGCCAAACACCGATCCTATGAGAATGGTCAAAGCATGGTTGATGCAACAGTTCTTGGCTTTCGTCCTGAGCATCTTGAAAACTTGCTTCACTTGAACGATAATCATGTTTTTACTTCATGGATGACAGAAAATCTGAAATAAGAAGTGATACAAAACTACAATAAATACACTTGAGGACAAAATTATTAGCCCCTTCTAGGTACCCCCTGTAATTCCATTTTTCTCCTAATTGAGGCATCACAGACCAACCATATTTTCACCTAAACTGTATTTCTATGGCATTTCTATTAGGAAAGGTCAATTCTTTCAAAACTGTCAAAATTAATCGAGATAATTAACCAAAACCAAAATATGCCTAGGACAAAATTATTAGCCCTCGGATGCTTACCATCTCTGGGTGTCCCATGCCTGCTTTTAAATGCTTTTTAACACTCAAGGTTATCAAATAAAGCTGTCAACTCATCTCAGACACAGGATTTAGTGTCCTTTCTTCCTTGAAATTCATTGACGGCGCTCCAAAAGTATTGGTCTCCTGGTACACACCATGACCATATGCAAAAACACACTTTTTTCAAAAAGTATAAAAAGTCTGCCTCCCAGACTAAATCAAAACTTGTATTGGACATATTCTATTACTGTACAGTGGAAAAACACAAGAAAAATTGGTTATAATGAATTTAATAGGCACAATCATGACCCTAACTGTTTCTCTGAGTGAATTCTGCTGGTTTACTTGCAAAATATTTGATAACATTAATTCTTTTCTGAATTATTTTTGGTTCTGACATGATTCTGTGTTCCTTGACGACTGACATGTTTTTGTGACAACCTTGGCTACGAGGTTTGCTGAACCAGACCAGTCGTCCATTTTATTGAAAATGGCAGGGCCCATTTTATTGGTTGGGCGGTCATATTTTGTCTTTTGACCTTGCCGAAATAGTCTTAGAAGACGTTACAGGACCTTTTAATATTCACAGAATGTTCTGCATTCATTTAGGAGCCCACCAGCCACAGAGTGGCGCCCTGTGATTTTCAACAGAATGGACAACTGGTGTGGTTCAGCAAACCCTGCAGCCAAGGTTGTCACAAAGACATGTCAGAACAGTCTTATAAGGTTTTATTGGTGCTCAAGGAACATAGAATCAAGTCAGACTCAAAAATAAATCAGAAAAAAATTTATGTCATCTAATATTTTGCAAGTAAACCAATCGCTGCGGGATTCACTCAGAGGAGCAGTTAGGGTCATGATTATGCCTATTAAATTCATATTAACCAAAATTTTTCTTGTGTTTTTCCACTGGACAATAACTGAATATGTCTAATACAAGTTTTCATTTAGTCTAAGAAGCGGAATTTTTTATACTTTTTGAAAAAAGGATGTTTTTGCATGTGGTCATAGTGTGTACCAGGAGACCAATACTTTTGGAGCGTCGTCAATGAATTTCAAGGATGAAAGGACGCTAAATCCTGTGTCTGAAATGAGTTGACAGCTTTATTTGATAACCTTGAGTGTTAAAAGGCATTTAAAAGCAGGCATGGGACACCCGGAGATGGTAAGCACCCGAGGGCTAATAATTCTGTCCTAGGCATATTTTGGCTTTATTTAATTATCTCGATTAATTTTGACAGTTTTGAAAGAATTTACCTTTCCTAATAGAAATACCATAGAAATACAGTTTAGGTGAAAATATGGTTGGTCTGTGATGCCTCAATTAGAAGAAAAATGAAATTACAGGGGGTAACTATAGGGGGGCTAATAATTTTGTCCTCAAGTGTAGTAGAAAACCAGGTATTTGCACAAGTATCTGTTAGAGAGCGACCATTTTATGTTAAGGGCACCGGGGGCTTTGAGTTTTTAGTAAATTAATAATTTCTTGCTCAATTTGAGTGAAATCTATAAATTTTTCTTGGTTTATCTTTAAAAAAGGTTTTGTGGGTGTAGGGCCTATTTCTTAACAGGGTGTTGTCTGATTTAGAAAGGAATAATTGGAGAAGTCACGCACACAAAACGAATATACTGCATTGGTGGATTCTGAGGTGAAAAATAAGAACTCAGAATCTTACTTCTTAAATTAAATAACTAAATCACATATATATACTTACAATATAAACTTCGTGATGTTAGTTCTTTGTCGCTGTCATGACAGTTCCACCCATACTTCCATGTTGTTGTGTTGTCTTTAAATCCGCAGTCCTCCATAATGATGCAATATTATGTATTGTAGTAGCCATTATCCTTGAATGATGCCCATTATGGAGTAGAAATGGTTGAGCTTTCTATTTCACTGACTTCTACCTGTTCCATGGAGTAATGATAGCATTGCTTGCAAGATGTGAAGTGTGATGTCTCTCCCTTTTACGTGCTATTGAAAATAGCTGAACGTATATTAATGAAATGTTGATTTAAATCATAAGTGTCTTATGATCTGAACAGAAAATGTTATTTTTAGAATCTGTATCCGCAATGCAAAGTAAATGCGTTCTTAGATAAATCGGTCAGATTGGTCGGCAGAAGCTAACTATCATTGTGAGACACCTGTCAGAGCTTGAGGGTAGTAATAAAATAATATCATAGATTTGAATTAGTGTTGTCTACTTCTTTCCTCGCAGATTTTGATTTTAAATTATATAATCCAAATCGATGATGCGTAGTAATGCATTTCATTATAAAAAAGGTAGGTAAATCGGTAAGATAGATCCCGAGAAAACTCTTAGTGCTCAATCTGAAAGCACCTTCTTTCTAAAAACAGATCTAAAAGATAGTAAAGATAGATGACATGCAGAATCATACAGGTAATACAGGTGATGGCCCTGATGGCAGCATCATCAGCAGCTTCAGAGAAGACAGCAGCAGCAGCAGCAGATATAGGGATCCTGCAAACAGGTGTGCCTCACAGATAGTGCTCAGCAGCATTTAATGAATGATGCTGTTGCACAAGGGCTACTGAAACTGACATCAAAAACACAGGTGAATACATGCATGACATTGCATGTGCAAGAAAAATCACATTTTGTAGCCCACCTTTTTGCTTTTTATGTGAAAGAAATGTGTCAGAGAAACTGATGGTATACCTAACCAGTATATATATAGGGGCCTCCATCCAGTGGCGTCCCTATGGGGGGGGGGCACGGGGGCCACATGCCCCCCCATATTGGACCTGTGCCCCCCCAGGTGCCCCCCATATGAACTTTTCAACCTTGGCTAAAATATACAATTATAGTATTATGGGTGCCCCCAGAGAATCGCGTGCCCCCCAGGTGCCCCCCCATTTGCGACCCCCTAGTTACGCCACTGCCTCCATCACAGGCTAACAGAAATGTCATTTCAAATAAGGCAACTGAAACCTACATCAAAAACACAGGTGAATGCATGCATGATATTACATGTACAAGAAAAATCACATTTGTAGCACAGCTTTTAGCATTTGATGTGTTACAGTAGACGAAATATTAATGCACTTGAAGTTTGTCTACTGTAAGATGGGTAAGAGAAACTGATTATAAACCTAACATAGGGGCCTCCCTGTCTACAAGTGGACTGCTCTTGCATTGCCACAGATCAGAACATATGCTGTCTTGTGTTGCCACCTAGTGACTAGTGTGCTATTCCGCGAGCTCCTGCGAGCGGTCCACCAACTTTCAACCACAGGAAGACACACAATTTTGTGTGGAAGACACCAGGGCTGTTTCTGAGTGTGTTGATGGCCTTGTCTACTTCCTTAGAGAATGTGATTGCCGAGTCTGACTCTGGTATACATCGATGTTGGATAGAAATTTTGTGAATGTGCAATGAAATTGGAACTATTTCTTGGGACAGCAATGCTGTAGCATAGGGTATCAACTTTTGTGCCAGGTGGCAGCAGCATGCAGTTCCCAGTTTCACCAGACTGGGGGCCTCCAATACAGCCTAACAGTCCCGTTTTTCTTCTGAATCAGTAACATTACAATCGTGGAAAAGTGAGTAATAATCAGTGCACTCTAAAAAATTTCAGACAAAATTGGTTTTTTAGATTCAAAATGGTTTTTTGAAAAACCAAATTTCAATGCATTGAAATTTGGTTTTTCAAAAAACCATTTTGAATCTAAAAAACCAATTTTGTCCCGACATTTTTTAGAGTGTGATAACCAAAATGTTCCGTGTAAAAGTAAAGTGAGGTAAAGTATTTATTGACCATATTCCAGAGGTGTATACAATGATATTTACAGATCCATCACTCTTGTGCTATACACATGGCAGGCTGATGCCAATGCGGGCATATGTGCCTTGATAAATTTCACTACTGTAAAACATCATAATAAATGAAAGTACTTAGTGAAGCATTATTCATTTAGTCAAAAGTCAATTACAATGTCATATGTCCATAAAAACAATGAAGCAAGTGCATTATATTAATTACAGATATATACCACAGAATATATACATCTCCAAGACAATGAAGATGGCCAGGGTGACCTCACATTGCAGGGCTGCCAAATCACGTTTACCACCCTCTAGGGTGGATGAGGAAATCTGACCTGACAGCCCAGTGAGGCACCCTGTGGCATTGGAATATACATTTAATTATTGTGTAAATATTTTTTGTTTGAAAAGATCAGGCATAGGTCTATTATTATAAAGTTTGGGAAACCTGTACCTGATGCCATTTCTTGTAAATTCATGTCTCACAGCAATCACTGGTTTATGAGAAATTAAGAACAACGATTAATGTCAGGGAACATAAGTTTTTCTGCTTCCGAACACGCAAGGTTTATTTTGCTTTTGTGAACTTCAATTGTTTTACAGAAACATAAACGAGGGAGTAGGAGTAAGTCGTCCATTGCATGTGGTACGGTAACCAATCCCGTCCTCCCATTCTGCGAACGCTCTTGCTTGAGCTCCGGTGCCATTTCTGATGTTCGTTGGAAGTACGAAAAACTTAGCTCCACATTCCGGGACCTCTCCGACACTCCTGAGATTTTCAACGCAGAATACTCCAGCTGGCAGAATCATCTTATGCAGAGAAAACGGGTTAATAGACGAGTCGCAGCTGATGGTGTCAGCGCCCATACCAACTACATCTCTGTTGTCTAGTAACCATCTAGCAGCTTCTGGACTAATACCAGGATAATGCTGCTCGCCTTCAACATCATCAGTTCCAATATACTTTGTGTTATCACCCCAGTATTGGTCCCACCCACTGTGCATTAACACGTAAGCCTTCTCTGGAATTCGTCCATTTCTCTCTTCCCAAGCCAACA
The DNA here is from genome assembly GCA_026936325.1 of Platynereis dumerilii. Classification (NCBI taxonomy): domain Eukaryota; kingdom Metazoa; phylum Annelida; class Polychaeta; order Phyllodocida; family Nereididae; genus Platynereis; species Platynereis dumerilii. The sequence goes on along the minus strand of JAPTHN010000044.1, from coordinate 2,590,753 downwards.
CATCGTCAATCGTGACTTCCTCGACAGTTTCCAAATTGGCTCGTTCTGCTATGCTGATCACCACCAGAGGTCCCATGAGCTCATCTAACGTTATGTCATCCAGAAATCTTCCGTCTGGCGAGAAATGGATTGGGGCATCCAAGTGCGTTCCGAAGTGCTCGATGGTCTCGTAACGTCCTGATGCAGTGCTGCAGAATACACAAATTCACAATTGTTAGTTATTTTGTACCTTGGTGGACCGGCCTGATAACCAAGTTTCAAGCTAAACTTTGGAGGCTGTAGGTAGGTACATTGGCTCTTTGTGTAATGCCATAATCCATTGCCTCATTCCAAATGGAAAACCTGCTAAGAAATGTTTCAGAAATGCCAACCAACAATAATTATCACTGGAAATTTCTCGTTCTGTAGGGATATAGTAACTTTTACTTCTTTTTTTCATCTATTTTTACTCTTGACTTTAAGACTACACTCTAAAAAAATTCAGACAAAATTGGTATTTTAGATTCAAAATGGTTTTTTGAAAAACCAAATTTCAATGCAAAAAACCAACATGGATTTTTTTAAAAATCCATGTTGGTTTTGCATTTTTTAAAAATCCATGTTGGTTTTGCATTGAAATTTTGAATCTAAAAAACCAATTTTGTCCCGACATTTTTTAGAGTGTATACTCCAGTTCCCATATTAAATTATTGAGAATGTTACACTCACAAATCCACTCCGAGCTCAGGGTTTGGTCCGAAGGTGTCATATTCATATTTGAAGGCCATCCCAGCTATTGGCATGTAACTCATACGCTGAGGATCCATGGCCCAGCTCATGTCCTGCATCTTGCCTGACGCCAGCGCCAATTGAATAGGCCCAAGACTGTTGCAAATCTTAGGAGTGCCATCTGCAATTTAAGTGAAAAAGATGTTATATTGATCCGCTTTCACATAGAGTATGTACATTCTTCCACATGTTATGGTAGAAATAATTATGGGTACTGCCCGGACCCCCAGTCATTATTCCCTTATTTGCTTTAAACATACATGTACCCCTGCAATTTGAGTTTTAATGAACTTACTGTGTTCTTTCCAACGGCGGAGTTTCATGATTGATCGCTAAAACTTTGAGGTATTTATACTTGTACAGATCTGGCTAGTCATCCTTTTATCACGAGTTATCAATATCCACTTGGACAATTCTAAGGCATCAATATATTGATAATAACTGAAAAAGAGCTTGTCTTGCTCCGTGTGCAGAAGTAGTCTATAAGGCCAGACATAATTGATCTTTAGCTTCTCAGATCTTCTCCAAGCAAATTTTCTGGAGCTGGTCGGTACTGAACAACAAAAAAGTGAAATCTCAATTTTTTATAATGTCAATGTAATAAAAATTATGAGTAAGCTCTTTTTCTTTTGGGTATATGCAGAAAGTGTGTCGGTCGATAAGTCTGTATAGGCAAAAAATTAAGTATGTCCGGACAAACTTGACTTGCATTGGTGTGTGAAAAAGAAAATGTACAAAGAAGAACTTCTCATGTTAGGGACCATTCAGAATTTATGACTGGGGGGGGGGGGGTGGGAGTTTTGCTGGAACTTCCCGTCAAAAATTGATACCCCCCTTGAGTTTCATGCGGATTTTTAGTACCCCACCGTTAGGTTTCACGAATATTTTTAGTACCTTCCCTTCGACATACAAAACAGTACACACATATATACTGTCATACAAGGCCACGCGTACAGATTCGCGTCATTTTGCGGACTTTTGCACGTAAAAAAGTCCAAATAAAATGAGTTTATGCATGTTTTTTACCATTTTTTCTTTGTTAAAATTTCTTACCCCCCCAAGGAAATGTTGTCAAAAATTAATACCCCCCCCCTTGAAACACGTGTGAAAAGTTAGTACCCCCTCAGCCAAAACTCCCACCCCCCAACCAATCATAAATTCTGAACAGTCCCTTAGGCCTATATTTGAAGAATGACATTGGATAAATTTTCCAGAACTTGGGTGATAATTTCTATTACATTATCCCATGTCTAGGCACATTTTCTCCCCGATACTGTGATTTTCCCTGGGCAATACAGCAGGGAAAAAGTCAGTATAGGGGAGAAAAGGCAGTATATGTCACCTGACCAGTATACTCCCTAATTTGCCAGGGAATATATTGAAAACAGCCAATGAGAGAGCTGCATTAATGTGGCGCGCCACGTGAAAAGGGACCCTACGGGTGGTGACGTCATATGACAGAAAGTGCCCGGGAAAGTTGACGTCACCAAACCAGCTAAAAAAAAAAAAGCAAATCGCACACATGGTCTCGCTTGCTAGCACTCGCAATAAATAGTGCAAGCACGATTTCTAACGCACTCTCTATGTATATTAGTGCTTTTTAAAAACTTACCTGTTCAAAGTTGGTATCAACTTCTGTGCGCAGAATTTTGTGTTTGTAGGGTTCTTATCCCCAGTCTGCATCAGAGATCTTGGTGCCACTCTAGCCACACTTCAGATCACTTGTGTTAGTTCATGATTTTGAAACTATGCTTTTTGCTATGCCAGTTGGCACTTATACACTCTAAATTGTATCACCATCCATATTTCAACATGATGTCTACAGGTAAATAAAATGTAACTCAGTTTTAGTAACACTTGTGTGGAAGTCAGTGAAGTGTTATTCTGCAGTACTGGTGGCTCCATCTATAATCTGATGTTGACCAGCACCAACAGTTACTGTTTAATAGGCCCAGGTGTCAAGTTGTGATTTCTCAAGATTTGTTTAAAGAAGTTTGAGTGTTAACTGTATGGAAATAAAATTGAATTGTTTAAAATAGATTTAATAGATGCATGTACAGTCGACTTACACAAATACCATGTGCAAAAAAAAAAAAAGACATTAAACCAACAACAGATTCCCATAAGTAAAAGCTAAAGAAAAACATCCACTGGTTCAGCTATTGAATGCTTTACTGTATCTTTGGCCAAGTGCATCCATTTCATTAATTGGTCATTAAAGCCTACATGAAACAAGATTTATTTCATGTTCATGATGTGGGCACTGGTACTGTTGCATAATAGCTATCAAGCACATCACTGCCTGTGCAAAAAGTTTGTTTACTACTGGATACACTTGATTGACTTCAATGATGGCTCAGCTGATATGTGGATTACTAAAATGATTGGCTGTGAAATTCAAGTGTCCAAATAATTGTTTTGTCACCTGGTAAATGGCCAATTTACATAGTATGATGCAAGCGGATATAAAAATATAAATTCAATTAGCTAATAGTTGGTTGTTCTAAGAAACTTTTAAAAGCTTGACAAAGTCATTTTTAAAATTACAATTCATTATGTGGTTTCATATATCCATTAGGCTTAATTCATATAATATTATACGTGACAACAGTAAATTTTATAGCAGAAGTTCAGCTTGTCTATTTTAGCATTCTTGCAAAACTTTTGTTTTGCTGTTTATGACAGGGCCTAGGATTCGTTCTCAGATTGAAGGTGTGCTTGTAAAATTGTGATGAATACTGATGAATATAGGAAGGCCTGATGACTAGGAATGTGGAAGCCAGATTTTTGAAAAAGCTCAATTTTTGCAACTTTGGTTTCACACATAGTAGAATAAACATTCGATTTTATTATGGATGACCACTTTGATTGTGTCCGAGGTATGTTGCTTTGCCACAACAGCCCCAATGAATGCTAAATCTTTTTCCAGGTTGGGCCTACTTGTGAAGGTTGGGAAATTGTCATTATTATATGGTTCACTGTAGGTGTGACTGACCAGTGAATGAACCCATTGTAGAAATAGCATTATTCGGTGTTTTTTTTTAACTTCCAGTAAAATAATCTCCCATGGCTGCCTGTAGCCGTTGAGAAGGATTAAGGTCATATTTTGATTTGAGTACATTATTTACATCCACACCTGTTCTTATCTTTGACATTTTAAGTTTTGGCTTGAAGACCATAAATATGCAGCTGGTTGGCTGAGTGGTTAAGATTCCTGCCTGCTCCAGTGTTGGTCTTTGCCTGCACATGGGTTCGAACCCCAGGTGGGGTACACAAAACCATGACCAAGATCCCAGCTGGATGTCAATGAGACATTAAATTCGCGACCCCTGTGTCAGTGTCTGTGCTGGGCAAGTAAAAGATCTCTCACATACTTACAATAGGGTAAATGTGTAAGATTTTGGGTGCTCTCTTTCTCCTATCTCATCAGCTAACCCCTGTAGGCAGCCGGAAGTGGACTTAAAAGTGTTGCACTTGCCATATCTATCTATTTATCTATCTATCTATGCCAATGTGTGTCTCAATTACTCTCTCTGAAGTGAGATGTCACTCTGCAAAACACCTTAATTATCAAATGAAAATTAACCAAAATAATGTTTTGTCTAAACAACAAGCTCGGACATCACTAAGTTAGCCAGCACCAAAAAAGCTCAAGCTTTGAATGCCATGAATTCTTGCTGTTGCAAAGGGACGTTTTGCAAAAATGCAGTAAATTGCAGAGCTGTTTAACATTGGTGCTCATTATCCATCAAAAATCATTGTGAAAACAGCAAAAAAAATATCCATAACAATTAATTGCGTTTTAAAGTGCACACAGAATAACCCCCACCCCTTGAAAAACATTTAACTCTCGTACCCCCTTCGGTAAAACTCCGATTTCCAGTCATAATTTTTCAAGTCTCTTTCGTCCAGTTGGCGTGCTTGATGAGGCTAACTGTATTTCACTTACAATAGTTACTGCAGCATGTCATCTCTGTTTGGCAATCCATCAATTCTTGTTCTGACACTGGTGAGTATTAAAGTGACACTTAATCAGAAGTCAATAGCAGTTACTCTTACAAAGGACAGGATTACTCAGTCTTGGTCTTCACTCATCAGGTCGTGCAATATAATATGTATGCAAATTTGTGAACATTGTTACATAAAATGCAGTACCCTGTGCTGCGTCGTTATGTGACTGATGTATTTGACACCTTGTTTAGTTGAAATACACAGAACTGAGGGACTTTGAAATATAGGCCTATGAATACTTATTTGTGTATGAACTGAAACCATTTTAATACTGCATCAAAAAGAAAAAACCCAAATCTTGTGAAAACAGCAAATTTGGTCAATTTTTACGAACGCCGTTTCCATGGCAACCAAAAATAATATCTCAGAAAAAAATACAAATATGTAACTTTTAAAAATGAGCATGTGTAGAAAGTTTGATCAAAGATCACCTAAACTACACTTTCCTGGATATGGCTTTCATGTTGAGTTTCTCTGTCAGCCGTTTTTGACTGTCGTTTTGAATGATTTTTGTCAAATTGACTTGCATAATTAAAACACCCTGTAGAATACCAAAAATGTGAGGTATAGCAAAAACTTTTATATTTTTATAAACCACAGTAATATAACTTAAGTTTACCACCTGTAACTGATTTTTCATAATTTCACCCCTAAGGTCCCTTTTACGTGGCTTGTCACATTTATGCCTAGATCACACGAGCGTGGTTAAGTGACGGCGAAGTTGTAGAGGTGCCAGGAAATCAAGTTTCGCCCAATTTCGGCGTTTCAAGCCATTTTTGGACAATTATATAATCAATTAGAGGTTCTAAATCGTCGTTGATGGTTCCTATTACGACGAGGCTCTCGTTTTTTACGCCGAATCGCTCGTAATTACGGACGAGGCAAGAAGAGACTTGTGTCGGCGAGTTGTCAGGAGCCTCGACGCAGTTCCATTGCTTCAATGTTAAACTAGATTCGCCCAAGGAGTGTCTTTCTTCGCCCTAGCATGCTCTTGCTTCGCCCTAGCATCCTCTTACTTCGTCCTAAGCTTCAATTACGCCCAAGCAAATACCTGTTACGGCCAAGCAAGTAGCTGTTTCGGCGTTTCAACAGCCTGTTTGTGTCGGCGAGTTGTTCTCTTTTTTCGCCGAAGTTCCATTGACTCAATGATAAGTAGCCTCGCCCAAGCTGTCTCTAAATTCGCCCAACCTGCCTTTAACTTCGCCCAAGCTGTCTGTACCTTCGCCCAAGCACTTTGGGGGTCTTTCAGGTCTTTTGCATCGTGACTTCTTGCTTCGTCAAGATTCAACAGGTTGAATCTTTGGTGAAGCAACTTCTTGCTTCACCAGAAGGTCACGTGATTTCTGGGAACTTCTGGCGAGGAAGTTTAAGAAGCGCCGTAGACGAAAATATCGTCGCCGAGTTGTTGAATGTGGTGTAAAAACCTCCCTCTTTCCTGGAAAAGCAAGAAGCGACGCTACAAGAACCCTCTGTTACGTCTCCGTGAGAACTAGCCATTAGACACACAAAAATTCAAATTCAGTATAGCGTCACTATCTCTGCTGCTGCTCATCATCTTTTCTTGTAATTTTGCAAGCACAAAAATCGGCGTCTCTTTTGCAATTTGCAAGGGATGTATTGGGGTTAGAAAGAAGCGGTTTGAAGCATTAGATCCAGAAGAAAATAGTGCATTAGACTTACGCAGTTTTAACTTTCTATTTTGTATAGAAAAATGTCCAATGCGATTTTCGTAAAACTTGTTTAATTTTTCTGAAATGACTTAGTTGTACAAATACTGATTTATATAAATTTCCATCGTGATGAGGACCCCTTTTTATTTTCTAATATTGTTTTAGACAATGTTTCACAACACATGAGTAAGTAATAGCAATAAATTTGGATTTTTGGTATAGTTTCAGCACTGTGGTTCATTTATTTCGGAAACGTTTTTCTGCATTCCACTTCCGTTTTATTTTATTTCTCTGAATCTAATCATCCCAGATGTATAAAAATTAGCAGGTAATGTTATAAATATAGTATAGATATCAAATCCAAAATTTCAAGACGATATCTCTAAAACTCTTGCCACCAAAAAATTAAAACGGAAACAAGAATTTTTAGTTCTAGCGTGAAATTACAGATTTAAGTCAATGTATTTTAAAGTTCCATGTCCGTTTAATTTTGTATCTCTAGATCTTATTACAGCAGCTCTATGATATTCTCCAGTCCTTCCCATCATATTCCAAGGGTTATTGATCCAAAATTTCACGTCAATATCTTAGGAACTCCTGCCAACAAAAAATTATTAGTGAAACAAGAATTTTCTGTTCAAGCGTAAAATTACAAATTTGAGTCAACGTGTTTTTAAGTTCCATGGCCGTTTAATTTTATATCTCAGGATCTAATTACACCAGCTCTATTATTTCCATCAGTCCTGTCTGTGATATTCCAAAGGTTGTTGATGCAATATTTTAAGGCGATATCTTAAAAACTCTTGCCATAATAGAAATATTACTGAAACAAGAATTGTCAGTTCAAGCTAGAATTATCAATATATAAGAAGTAGTTATAATACATTTATTTATAAGTAAAAGTTTCATATTATTTTGAAAATGTGCCTAGACATGGGATAAAAAGGTCATACCATGGGTAGGTGCAGTACATCCCCGTATACTCCCCTCGACCCCAGTATATTCCCTCGACCCTTCGGGTCTCGGGAATATACTGGGGTCTCTGGGAGTATACCGGGGATGTACTGCACCTACCCATGGTATAACCTCATATTATTCTACAAAAACAATTATATGGTACATCATCTTGCGATGACCAGTAGAGGATCCAGGGAGCCCGCGAATGCCGAAACAACACTTGGCCCCCCCCCCCTCAGACTACCCTTTCTGGATCTGCCACTGATGACTTTTGTTTTTGATTGACATGTATGTTTTCTAAAGTTTGATATTTCAGTTTTTCAAGTATTTCTTAAGTCAAAAGTTCCTGTTTCTATCATCCTTCTCATACAGGGATAGTTGACACTACCCTTTGCTCTCAAGACCTGTCTGAGAGCGGAGTCTCATTAAAATTGATCCACTTACATAATTTAATGGCATGATTGCTTTCGCCAATCAGGAGGCTGTTCATATATTTTAGGCTGGCTGTGACTCCGGTCATGTTACACATGTTAAAAGTGAGACATTGAAAGAGGATTATCAGATGTGAAAAATATCAAAAACTGTTGATCTGTTTGTTTTCTAGGTTCTGTAGATATTTAACAGTTTGACAAAGTCACACAGAATATGATCTGGCTCTTCACATAGCAGCACCCTCAGGTCCCTCCCCTGCTTTTTCCAAACCTAACAAACTGTCAGACTGGTAGTTCATAAAAAGGTGGCAGCACCTTACAGTGCATTGCCAGATGCTAAATGAATCAAGTGTGAGAATTAATACATAAGAACCTTTGCATTACGCATGTCATCGTGCATAATTTTAGACTACGCGTATTTCAAGTTATGTAATTATTTGGAATTTATAAGATTATAATGAATTGATAATCACTGAATGAGAAAAATCAGATAGACAAATGGACAAAATATCTGCCATTATGCACAGTGTAAATTTTTCGCCATTATCCTGCTGCTGTGATAGCAGCAGCAGAAGTAGCAGCAAATAGTTTTTACAGATTTATTCAAGAAAGGAAAGAAAGAAGAAAAAAAAGTAAGGCAAGAAAGTAAGGAAGGAGAAGGAAGGAAGGAAGGAAGGAAGGAAGAAAGGAAGGAAGGAAGAAAGGAAGGGAGGAAGGAAGGAAGGGAGGAAGGAAGGAAGGAAGGAAGGGAGGGAGGGAGGAAGGAAGAAGAAGGAAAAGGAAGGAAGGAAGGAAGGAAGGAAGGAAGGAAGGAAGGAAGGAAGGAAGGAAGGAAGGAAGGAAGGAGAAGAAATGAAGGAAGGAGAAGAAATGAAGGAAGGAGAAGAAAGGAAGGAGAAGGAAGAAAGGAAAGAGTAGAAAGAAAGGAAGGAGAAGAAAGGAAGAAAGGCAAAGAAAGGAAGGAAGGCAAAGAAAGGAAGGAAGGAGAAGAAAGGAAGGAAGGAAGGAAGGAAGGAAGGAAGGAAGGAAGGAAGGAAGAATGGACCGAAGATAGACAGATAGAAAAATAGATGATAAATAGATAGATAGATAGATAGATAGATAGATAGATAGATAGATAGATAGATAGATAGGCCGAGAGATAGATAGATAGATAGATAGATAGATAGACCCAGGCTATATAATTGCAAGCTAGCAGGCGACTAGTCCCATGTATACACTCTCTGAGTGTACTGCTGTAGGTGCCACAACTGCTTTTGATATATCATTATTGCAGTACCAAAATTGAGTACAGTTCACAATTTTTGATAGATTATGAATCAACTGTGATTCACACAAGAAACAAAACAACACTACTTGTTTGATAAACAACCCAGAATGAAAAGATTTCAGTTAATCCCACTTTGTACTCCAGTCATTGATTGGTCAGTAGGTTCCACTTGATCACCTTCCTGTGCCATTTTGCGGCGCCGGATGCATAATTGGCAAGCTGCCAATCTTCACTGAAACATGGTGCATGTGGTCAGGGTAGCTTTTCGCTAGCTACACTGAGAGGTGAGGATGGTTTCTATGGACAATCTTTAGATTTTTATTAGCATTTTATTGTTCCCAATATCCCTTAATATTTCAACAAAAACATATTGGGTTGTTGAAACACTATATAATTACCAAATGTTGCAAGCTATCGCTTGGTTTTCAGCATCTGAGTGGAAAACATATTTTGTGAAATCACATGTCATTTTAACATCCTTAGTATTATAATAACCCATTTTGTTCCGAGCATTTCTTAAGGATTTTCATAATTTTATAGTGCCTTGAGGTGTGATATCTTACGACAGATCTGATAGGAATATTTATCTCTATAAGCTTAAAAAACAAAGTTTGAACTGTTGAGATGATTGCTTATTTAAAGATGACATATTAGCTGAAATAATTATATGTATAGCATAGCAATAACAACATCACACTTTTGAACAACAATGTACTTAAAATTGTACTTAAACTTGTCACAAATGTTATCATGAATCAAGAAGTTATACTGTGACTATAATTAAATGAATAGTCCTTAAAGAAAAATAAAACACCAGTCATTGTAAAAAAAAAAAAATTACATTTGAAAAATTGCATTACAGATGATTTCATATTTGTAGACTTTTCTCAAATAACAAAATATTTAGCAAAATTTCTGGTCTGACATCAGAAAATCCTGCCAGGTGATTGGTCAAGTTGCCTTCAAGCAAGTGATGTTTGCTGGAAAAATGATGTCATAGTTTTGACCAATAGTATACAGCAAAGGCCAACTTGGTATTGTGGCAGTTGTTCACACATGTCAAACCGCAATTCACATGAACTCTTTCACTTCTTCATGAGCATTTGTATTTCAATCCTGTGTACAACTGTTGATTGTTTCAATTGATATTAAATCAGTTTCGAGCTGACTTTGAATGGCTTCACATCTATTTACCCCAAATTATCATGCTTTGACCAAAAGCATTGTCTATGACATCAGTAAGGGACCATTCAGAATTTATGACTGGGTTGGGGAGGAGATGGGAGCTTTACCTGAGTGGGTGCTACATGTTTCAGGGGGGGGGGGGGCAGTACAAATTTTTACCTTTTGTCCAGAATTTATGACATGAGGGGAATTGGAGTTTTGTCCGACGGAGCACCAATTTTTCACACATGTTTCAAGGGGGTACTTATCACCAACAACATGCTTAAGGGGGGTATGAAATTTTAATAAAAGGTACGTACTAATACACATTGAATGTATGAGAGGTACAAATAAGCATGAAACCAAAGGGAGTAGCCCTGGACTCACCCAGTGATGTGGTCAACATTCGTCAGAAAATCTCAGTGGGAATCAGATCAAGGACCAGCCCATTGTCTTGCCACCTGAGCTGAGCCCCTCTTCTGAGAAAACATTCACAATTATACATGATGATTTTCTGTATAAACAGTCATTGCACGGATCACATGATCCTAATCATCGGAATGCACAACATTGGACTTGCAGAATGTGTGTACTAAAAAAATGTGTGAAGCACAAACCGAAACTCTCACTTGAAACTGCTAAAGTCAGTCCCTGTTAGGAGATCAATGGCTTAAAATGCCATGGTCACCCATGTAAAACGCTATGTCACTTTTCAGAAAGAGTGGTGTCATACCTTCTCTCGACCAATGAAAATTGCAAGAAAAATGATGTATTTTCTACCTCAAATGTCTACAAATATTAAATCATCTGTAATAACACAGGTTGTTGTTGTGACTTTTAAATGGATTATTTTGGCTCGTTGTTTGGGTAAGATGTACATTGATGGATGAAGATTGGGACTTTACGTCCTGTATTTATGCTCTTGGTCCGCTAATTAGGACTGGATAAGGACACGGTAATGAGGTAAAGAATGATTGAAGCAGCCATCCAGCATAGGACCAGGTGACCGGGCAAGAGCTGGATTCGAACCCTGGACCAAGCGATTGGCTGTCCAGAGTGCCACCACAAGTCCAAAACTACATGTATGTGTATGTTGGATGGGTCCACATTGACAACTCAAGTATAAGACTATAAGTATTATAGTCCTTGTCATACTTACGTGGAATCTCAAGTTTTTTTTCTATGCTGTTGAACTGTGATGTCAGAGATGACTCTATTCTAGCATTGCAATATATGTAAATTAACTACAAGCTGTGATGTCATTTCAAACTGGGTCTTTGACGATATCTTGCCTCCCATTGGCTCTTTGGCCTGCACCTTTTAGAAATGAAAGTGTTGAAGAATGTCTAATCCTCCAAAAATAAGCTTTTGAATTTAATTTACTGATAAGAATTTAAAATTGACACATTCTACTGATATATTTGAACTAAGTGTTGCCCCCAAGCTAAAATTGGGAAATATCAATGCTTAGGAGCAGGTTGAGGTTTAGCAAGGTGAATGGGGGTTTGGTTGTCCATGCAAGAATTTTCACAGCCTCTGATGGTCTCCCTCTTCGAGGTCTCAGCAGCTCACTTGTTTCATCAATCAAAAAGTCTCCCCATTCAGTTCATACGATTGAGGTACGTATGTCATTGCATTACTTAGAATTGTTGTGTGTTATTGTTGCACAGCTTTGAATTATGTTGTGTCAACAGAGGACCCGATGTTTAAGGATACAGTTGTCAAGTAAATAAAACACATTGGATATCATCCTAGACCATTAATGTTGGTATGCAAAATGAAGGTCATTTTGAGAGCTTTCCAAACATGGCAATTAGAATGCTGTATGACTTATACTGTCAAAATTATAGAGAACCTGAGATTGGGGGAAAATGGTCGAAAATTAAAAAAACATTTGGGAGACCACTTATAGAGTTGTTGGATATTCATAAAATTTAAACTGCATTGTTTTTTTGCCATTCCTCACAAAATACGAGGGTATGCGATTTGATATTGATAAAAAAAGTTTTTTGGACTACCCTAATGCTCCGAACCTGAGAGAAAGGGGTTCAATTGTGGGAGTTCAGTGCAGCTGGATTATCTAAATGCTGTTTTTGTTTGCTGTCCGAACATTTTAAAGTTGAGTTTTTTAGGAAAATGGAACTAAGGTGGCTACTAAGACATGATACACCCACTTACGAGTCACTAACACTAATAGACATATGGCCCCTTACATGGCTAATAACAGCAGACTTTACTATACTAGTGACAACTGAGAAGTAGCTGAGAAACCACTAAAGAGTCAAACATAGCTACTTATAAATGTTAGTTCCATCCGCTTACAGAGATGAAGTCCACTAAAAATGTTCCCTTAGGTATTTGTGTTATGATTTCTATGATGCATCGTTTATATAAAGGCACTATTCTGGATGCTTCGGCCCCTCTAGCTTATGAGGCGCCTGGGTGACCCATGACCGCCAAATTCGCACAGTGTCGTTAAATGAGGGGCGTTCAGAAAGTTCACGGCTTTTTTTTTATATGGACACTATTCATTGTAGAACTATGCATTTTTTACAGGATAAAATTCAGCAGTTGTGGAATGGATTCCCAAAATTTTGCACAATTAGGACATTTCAAAGTCATTCTGCGGTTGCCATGGAAACATAAAGTTCAGCTAAAAGCGGCCTAGGTAATACTGAGAAAAAGAAAGCCAACGAATTGTGGCTGAGAGAGACCTCACTCTAATCACTTGTATTAGTGAGATTGACAATAGTTGACTCAAGAAATATAATAATAGCTTTTAAAAATACTACCAGGTGCACCAAAAGCTTTAATGCGTACAGTAGGTCGGGGCAAGAAGCCCGGTTAGGTGAGAGGCCCCCCAGGGTTATATCCTAACTTACATTTTTGGTGCGTTTATCTATTGATAGGATTGAAGCTAGAGGCGTTTTAGGTGAAGTCACAAATTTTCAGGGCAAACAGAACCAAACCATAGTAGAAATTAAAGAAACAAAAAAATGTACATGGTTTTTGTAACTTTGACTAATTCTTTGAAAGGGGTTGTCAGAAATAACTTTTGAAATATTTAAAAGTATAATGGATATCTGCATTGCTTCACTTTATGACAATCACATAAATATGATTTGGATCATGTTTTTTTAAATTTTAGTTCAAAATATAAAGGTCGAATGAAAATATGTGTGTTTGGGGCGAGAGGCCCCACATGGTATGGGGCATGAGGCCCCCTTCACTGGGTGGTCGAAGCTGCTTCAGGAACCATTTAATAACGTGTACTTTACCTTAAATCTTGATAGAAAAGCTAATTAAAATAGAAAAAATTTTGGTCCAAAATTGAAATAGGGCAAAAATATTAAAAAATAAAAGTATGAACAGAAAAATTCTGAAATTCAGAAAAAGTGAATAGAATGCCTTAAAAATGATAGAAGAACCCTAAGAAATAACTTTTAGGCTGAATGCACTCGCAAAAAAAATTGCCATTGGATTATAATAGGGGGGCTTCTTGCCCGATGGGTGGGGTAAGAAGGCCATTTTAAATTTTTTACAAAAATGGTCGTAACTCCTTTATCAAAATTGGTAGACATTTGTTTCACTAGTTATTAGTAGAGTCAAGTGATCCCTTCCTGACAGCATAAGCATTCAAATAATCGCCCATAAAAAGTAGGTCAAATCGCACCTCGAAGTTAAGGGGGGCTGCATGCCCCGACCTACTCTACACCTGACCCATTGAAGAAAATGTTCCTTGAAGCCCTTCAGACAAAAGTTTTGTGAAAGTATTACGGTTATCCAAAGTCTTTTCTCCTCCGATGCCTGAAACTATACCCCCCAGTGACTGAAGTAAGGGAAAACCAGGCCTTATGTAAAGCTGCAAGTCACTGGAATAACTGAGATGGATAATGCTGTCCCCAGGCCTGAGCAGAGGGGGGCCAGGGGGGCCAAATGGCAGGGACCCCCAAATTTCAGGGGGCCTACTTCCAAAGTGAGGTTAAGCACGCGCCGCGAATATGAAATTAAACTCGATTTGTACATGTACATGGTCGGTCTGGTGCAATTTTGGGTCCGCAGCAAAATATTTTGGTGGGCCCTCACTGCCAACAATACATTTGCGTCATTATGAGTGTACTGTATTAGGCAAAAAATCCATGCATTTCTTTTTTTCCTACATTAATCAGAATACAGTTAATATTAGTGTACTGATGTCTATGTCAACTAAAGGCAACTGGAGTCATTTCATGTCTTGTGCATAGTATATAGATGTCTCATTTATTGTCCATCATTCTCTACGATTCCTAAGTGGGTATTCTGTGAGACTGTGAAGTTGTTTTCAGTACAATACTAGGTCATCTTCCCTTGGACCTCATCTTAAAATTTGATCTTTGGTCCAGGATCAAGCAAGCACACTCTTGGTTGTGTATCACGCAATCCAAAAACTTTTGGCATTTTTGAAGGATTTTTTTTTTCAATTTGTTAGTCTTTTTGGCATCTTGCAAAGGCCCCCCTGAGTGAATAAGCCCATGGCAGTTGCCACTTTGTCACAAAATACTGTGTGACCCAAGATTTGTACGTTGCCGCTGTACCTGCTCATATATAAGATACAAGATCTATAAGAAATAAGGAGTAGTGCTGTTTTGTCATTGAGATCAACCAGATCATAGAATATTGAGGTTCAACACAAAATAAAAAAAGAGACAATATCAATCAATTACGAGATGAAATAACCATGTTCAAAGCAAGGTTGGCTGAGGAAGCATATATATATCTGATATCTAGTAGAGTAGGAGTGACTTTGCTACACGAAGAGGGTGCTCACTTAGGAGGATGCAGAAAAACAATTTTGAGTCCAGCTGTTCGTCAACATAATTGAACTTGTTGTTGAAAGTAACCATGTTTCACAAGATCTGGAGGGTGAAATTCTGCTGCTTAAAAGAGTCTTCCGTGTTCACTTTTAAATTGAAACAGTTAGCCCAAATAATATCTATGGCAAAATTCTTGATACGTTCTCCAATATCCATATTGTACTGCCTTTTTTGTCAATTCCAGAGATTCTTATTGGACACGATACTACTCTCCAAATCAGCAGTAATTTGCAAAATCATTGGAATTTGTAAATCAAGTTTTCTCAAAAGGACCAAGAATGCATTGACAACACAGATTTTAAGATACACAAGGCTGTGTATTGTAGTACTTGAATTGATTATGATGGAAATACTAGTACATGTACTTTGATGTTTCTTAACTGGACTCTTCAGTAAAGCCTTTTTTTCTGTGCAGTTCATGAAAAATGTTTTACTGTGTCTGTGAATGTGTGAAATTGCCTTCAATTGGGCATTGAATTTTCAAAAAGTTGTATGCAAAAATTGTGCCTCTTTTCTTGGAAGTGAACTTCACACATTCACAGACACAGTAATCGTTCATGAACTGCACAGATTCTCTGAATGCATGATTCTAATTAAGTGTGGCTATCCATTAGAGTTGTAATAAGTCTTCAGTAAACTTAATAGAAATTAAATTACCAATGGCACAAAATGTTTTCATGAAAGTTGCATCTTTTTTTTCCGACTGACTGCTCAAAAATGAAACAAAATTTTAAGTTGACAAATGTATATATATATGAAGCCTTTTTATTTTATTTTCTTACCGACCGACTGCTCAACATGCTTTCGAGAAAGTTTAGGGTAAAAAGGGCGTTGAGTTTCCACAATGAACTGTATCATCGCTAAATTTATGTCATTGTGTTTATTATGTATAAGCTGGGTGGCATCTAATTTATCCGTAAGGATATTAATAAAGTTAACCTGACTTAATTGATTTGACTTGAATCAAAACATCGTGGCCTGAAGGGGGGCCTACTTTTTCATTTTGGCCTGGGCCTATTTCAGGCTCTGCACGGCCCTGGGACCCAGATCCTGCCACCTGAATCTCTCTTACCGAATATTGCATGCAGGAGTGCATTCCCATATGGGTTCAGTGTAAGAATACAAACATTTGGTGTGTTTAAAAGTAGAGTAGCGCGGGCATGCAGCCCCCCTTAACTTCGAGGTGCGATTTGACCTACTTTTTGTGGTCGATTATTTAAATGCTTATGTTGTCAGGAAGGGATCACTTGACTCTACTAATAACTAGTGAATGAAATGTCTACCAATTTTAAGAAAGAAGTTACGGCCCTTTTTGTAAAAAAATTAAAATGGTCACCCATTGGGCAAGAAGCCCCCCTATTATAATCCTATGGTAATTTTTTTTGTGAGAGCATTCAGCTTGAAAGTTATTTCTTGGGGTTCTTCTATCATTTTTAAGGCATTCTATTCACTTTTTACAAATTTCAGAATTTTAGTGGTCATACATTTATTTTTTAATATTTTTGCCCTTTTTTAATTTCGGCCAAATTTTTTCGATTTCAATTAGCTATTCTATCAAGACTTAAGGTAAAGTACACATTATGAAATGGTTCCTGAAGCAGCTTCGAGACCTCAGTGATGGCCCTATCAGCGTGCCTCGGCGGTCCAACATCGGCCCGAAGCTGGTCCGATGTTACTGACATCGGACTGATGCTGGGCCGACGTTGGACCGCCGAGGCATGCTGACAGGGGGGGGGCCTCATGCCCCATACCATGTGGGGCCTCTCGCCCCAAACTAACATATTTTAATTTGACCACTATATTTTGAGCTAAGATACAAAAAATATGATCCAAATCATATTTATGTAATGGTCATAAAATGAAGCAATGCAGATATCCATTATACTTTTAAAAATTTCCAAAGTTATTTCTTACAACCACTTTCAAAAATTAATCAAAGTTACAAAAACCATGCACCTTTTTTTGTTTATTTAATTACTTCTATGGTTTGGTGCTGTTTGCCCTGAAAATTTGTGACGTTACCTAAAAAGCCTCTAGCTTCAATCCTATCAGTAAGAAAAAGCACCAAAAATGTAAGTTTAGATATAACCCTGGGGGGGCCTCTCACCTAACCCGGACTTCTTGCCCCGACCCACTCTATATTTAGAAGCTACCATCATATTTCTTGTGTCAAATATTGTCAACCTCACCAGTACAAGTAAGAGAGGTATGTGTTTCCTTGCCATAACTCAATGGCTTTTTTTGCCTCAACATTACCTGCGCCACCTAGCCAAACTTTCTGTTTCCATGGCAACCACCGAACGACTTAAAAATATCCAAATAGTGCAAAATTTTGGAAAAAACTGCTGAAGTTTATCTTTTAAAAAATTCATTACCTATATTGAAAATAAGTGTCCATATAAAAATAAGCCGTGAATTTTCTGAACGCCCGTCATATAAACTTATCTGGCGGTCATGGGTCACCCAGGCGCCTCGTATTGTTGTGTTATTTTATTTCAGAAATTTTTTTCCCTTCATTTTTTTTTCAAAGACTAAAAAAAAAATTTCCAAAATTTTTTTCAATTCCAATAATTTTCATAAATAAAAAAAAATCTTCAATTACACCAATTTTTTTTCAAAACAGGAATTGGCCAACTTTTTTTTCCAAGATTTCAATTTTTTTTCATGAAGGTAGCTTTCTGGAAGCCTTAGTCCCTAGCCCTGCTACTCGGTGACTGTTTGAACCACGACTGCCAAATTTGCACAGGGTCAACAGTTTACCTGAGGGACTGGGCTATCTTTTTTTTCCCACAGCGCACTGACACTGTTGTCCTGAGGGGACTAGGCTAGCGCTTTTTCCAATTTTCAAAATTCATTTTTCCCAACATTTTTTTTTGCACAGTTGTTTTTTTCCAAAATGTTTCACCAAAAATTTCTGACCACACAAGGTGACCTGCATTGCATCACCATGGCAACCACACTGCCTAAACGACACAAAGTTTTTAAATACCCTGTTTTGCAACAATGGACAATTCTAGTTACATAATATTCGCACTGCAGGTTTACTCGAGTGAAATATATGTTTGCACACATTCTTGCAAAAGGATTATTAAAAAACTTCAAATAAAAAAGTTCAATTAACCCCGGCTTAGCGATCTCCAAGCAAAAGTGCCTCGAGGAGGAGGCATGCCAAGAGACCTCCAACACTGATTGAATTGTGTGGTATTTTGTAACCACAAAGTTTTTTTTACTAACATTTGTTGTCATAATCACTATACTTATCACACAATTGATTGTTGAGTGAGTTTATTGGATATTAAGTACTTCCTGTAAGCTAACAAGCGTATTGAGGCTTTGTGCTATTTTTGTATCGATGTCTTAACCTGTAAAAAAACGTATATGTAAGTATACTTAACAGAAAATCGACTCATCAAGGTTAGGAGATCATTCTGGCGATATTTTTAGCGTGTAAAACGTCATCAAAAAGTGTGTATTACAGTGGCGAAGCTAGACATTTTTCAGAGGGGCAGAAAGTACAAATTGGGCTACAGACCTTAATACATGTCCGATTTTCAAAATTTAAAAACCTGCATATATCAAATAAACTCCTCCAAATTCATTGCACTTATTAATTATGCTGTACCTGCAGTATTAAGTTCGCAAATAAGCATGTCGGCGCATTACGCTGTGAGGATGTAACTTCTTCAATTGCTGAAACTCACTGGCCAAAATGAACCAGTGGCATATATAGGGTTTGTTTGCAGGGGGGGGGGGGTTGCAAATTAAGGACTATCTATCTATCTCTTTATCTATCTATCTATTCATTGTTTAAAAATGAATGTTGGTTACTTAGGCCTATTATAATATGCTTTAATAACATTCCTTCATTTCATAGAAAATTTTTCAAAGTCAATTTTGTTTTTCAACTTCAAGCCCAACATTACACACCTTTAAAATTTCTTTAGTTCTGAACAGTGGCGTAACTGGGGGGTCTCAAATGGGGGGGCACCTGGGGGGGCACGTGATTCTCTGGGGGGGCACCCGCTATACTAATTGTATATTTTAGCCAGAGTTGGAAAGTTCATATGGGGGGGCACCTGGGGGGCACAGGTCCAATATGGGGGGGCCTGTGCCCCCTCGTGCCCCCCCATAGGGACGCCACTGGTTCTGAATAGGTGTGAAGTTAAATTGAAAGATACAATTTCTTTGAGAAATGCATAACATAATCAAAACTAACATGTCACAGTTAATTCAATTGTACAAACAAATTTGCAGGTTTCTACATAGGAATTAAAAAATAACAAAATGCACCATTTTAATTCAAATAACTGAGGTTTAATTTTATTTGCAACCTTCCTGGTTAAGTAAGATATGCATGAAGCAAGGGGAGGCTTAGACATTCGTTTCATAAAATGCCTACTCATTTTAGATATTAAAACTTTTGAATTACACGCCACATGCCTTCAGGTTCATGATAAAATCGATACACTACCCTTTTTAAGGGTTCTTTTCTTGTTTAATATAATACGAGGGGTGTTCAGAAAATTCTGACAAATCATTTTGGCAGAGCTTTCTCTTGGAAGCCGCTAAGCGAAATGTTGACAGAACTATTTTCAGGTACTTTACTATCTATTTTGAAGACATCATTACTATAGGAAATGTTTGAAGTACTTTTCAGTTACCATGAAAACGACTACTCAGTGCCGTTCTGATAGATGTTTTTTGACCGATTTGGATAAGAAATGTCTGCACAGTGGCAGAAACGGTTACACTAGTTGCATTTGTACAGTGTACCAAATATCATTACGGCGTGCTTGAAGAATGGTTTTATTGTGATGGTGTACCATAAATATTCATTTTAATCTGTGCAACCTGCTGTTTCAATTAAGCATTCCCATCATACTATAGTGTCTTTTGTTATGACACATTTTAAAATCAAGATATCACACATGATAACCCAGTAGCAAGTTTAAAAAAATTATGCAGACAGTTCTTACTGTAACAATTAAAGTTCACCTGAGTCAGGACTTCCCTAATCATAATGTTAACACCGAGTGTAACGGGGAGATAATTCCAATATTCAATAGACGCAATGTCAAAAATTATAACTATGTCGTTATTGTAAATAAATAGAGTAAAAATCAATAAAACAATTTTAAAAAATTTTTTTTAGAATAGATGTCTGAGCTTTTTAGCAGCGCAAATTTCAATAAGCAGATTTCATACTAATTTATGTGGCATATCTTGAAAGCCATAAACTTTCAAATATATATTTTCTGGAATTTTTTGTCATTGCAATTATGCTATAATGTTTAAAAGCAGGATTAAGTCATTTTTCTGAGAAAACTCTGCAATGCTTCATACAATGTATGTACCATAGAACGGACTAAAGTTGGCAATCCAGGGGATAGTTGGCCAGCCATTTAAGTGGGTTAGAATTGCTATAGCCAACTTTCTCCCGTATACTGCCAAATTTGCCCCGTTTTATGGTAAGCAAAATTTATAATATATAATATAATGGTTTTACATGACATTGAAATTAGTTGTCTTCTGAGCTTGGATTCCAGGATTAAGCAATGATTTTTTTATTTAAAAAATTACACTGTTGGTTAAGAAAAGCCGGATGGATTAAAAATAATAATAATATTTTAAGTTTTAAAGAAGGCTTTGGTGCCAATATCCACAACGGGCAGATAACTAAAAAAATAGAAATAAAAGTGTCTAAGAATTGTACAATAAAGTAATGAATCTTAAGACCTCTTGAAAAGTTATTGCCATAGCAACCAACATCCACGGACAGGCAAAATTCTGACACAAAACTTCTGGAAAACTTGTGACATCGGCGAGAGGCAATGAGAGACCTCAATTATACAATAAATTGAAGATAGCACTGTCAAAACCTTATTATATACAAGCCAAGTATGTTAGATTTTTGGAAAATAGGTTAATAATTATACAATTAGGGACTTCGGTTGAGGTCAATATCAGTTTTAAGGACCCGACCAGCGATATTGCTAGGTCTGGTCCGTAAAACCTGATGAGTGATATTGACCGAAACTGAAGTCCGCAATTTTTTTGTTCCATGACAAATTTTTTTTGTGGAATGATAATTTTTTTTCTTCTTACTTTGGAATTTTTTATTTTGGTTCTTTTTTTTTTTGGAAATCTTTTATTGTTAGGAATATTTTGTTTTTGGAAATTATTTTGTTTTTTGGGAATCTTTTTTTTTGGAAATTTTTTTCCAGGGAGGTCAATAACAAATGTAATATTCACTGATCAGTGAATAACACATGTGTTATTGACCTGCCTGTCACACACCACCGCACACAGGTGAACATCACATCATGCAGGTGGCCTGTTGGCCAATCAGGGGGCTTGTTACATAGGGGTTATGGAACAATTACTAAAACGGGTCTTTAGCCAGGATTGCTCCTGCGTTTTTACTACTCTGGGTTTATCATGGCCCATCAGCAATTTTGAAGGAACTTAGCTTCACAAGACAAAATAAATACACATAAAATTAAAATGAGAAGACAGAGGCACAATTCAGCTCAAGCCAGAAGGTGGTAGACCAAGTTCAGCCGGCACTATTACCATTATAAGATTTAAAGACGTCTGAAGGTTGAAGGGATGATCAGGGTGTTAAAATCATAGGAATAGTACTTACCAACATCGTAAAAAAGCCTCAGAAGCCTTGGATAGATAAGACATACAATGCTACAGATAATTTGATCTTCAAACAAAATGGGGTATCAGCCACACTCCCATGGAAAGCTCAGAACTGGATGAAGGTTCGCTCTGTCAAGTTTCTTGGCAGGACTATATGGCCTCTATTATCCCAAGATCTCATTCAATGTGATTATTCTGGGTGGACAAATTTAAAGACGGATCCCTGCAAGACACCACAGACCTTAGTTGCCCAATGACGGCTCCATTAAGTTTGTATGGGAGAAACGGACACAAAGTTACATTTCTTACACCTCTGCATCATTGAGGCCAACTGTAGAAAAGTCATCAGACCAAAAGGACTTTTGAATGAATAGATAATCTCTAGAATGGTTGTTCTTTGCCATACAAGTTGTTGTTGTATTGAAAAAGCAGTAATAGTTAAAATGAGTGTTATCTAAAAAAAAATTTCATAAGTGTAAAGTTTTTTTTACCACCCTGTAGAACATCATTCTAGATAAATGTTTTAGTGAGAATAATGGAACTGAAAATATCCCTTTGGTTATTCAATATATATTCCCTTGAATTCTAGTATTGCAAGTTTTTAGTGTGCATATAAGCTTGTGTTTTTGCACACGGAAGAGAGAAAATTTGTTATTATTCACATTCAGATTGCTTTTGCACACCTTCTGACCAAGACAGTTTTTCACTGAGAGTTGTACCAAAGTTCAGAAAATAGCATGCTGTGTATTATCATTTGATAGCAACCATCAGTTATTTGTGATAAAATACAATAATCTAGATTTCATTGCGTATAAATATTGCGATGTTTCTTCATTTCATCACGAATCTCCATCATTGGAAAGAAACACTAAAGTAAGTTAATTTTATATCACTCATTAAATTGCTTCAGTACTGAATACTTCAGTCAAAATAGTGCTTATAAATACGGAACACCTTTTAGGAGAAATAGGGCAAAAATGTCAATTTCGGAATTTGAATACAGCGGTACCTGCTTTGTAAGACCCCCTGTTGCAAGACCGACTTGTCTTATGTGACCGCCTCCCTCCCACAGTATTTTTAGTTCATTTTGCACCCAGACGATAGACTGCAGCCCCTCGAGAGATCCCTTCATGAACGCCGTTTCTTTAAGTGGACCACTTTACTGTTAGAGGCATTTCTTGTTAAAGGCAAAGTCTCAGCCTGAGTCTTGTAATTTTCCTTAGTTGGGGAGAGTTGGTCTGGTGGTAGTGTGCTAGGCTGCCAACCGCTGGGTCCAATGTTCGAATCCAGTTCTTGTCGGGTCACTATGGCCAATGTTGGACGACTGTTTGGATCATTCTTCACCCCATTGCCTTGTCCTCCTCCAGTCCCAATTAGCCTACAAGTGCATAAATACAGGACGTAAAATCCCGAACATCCATCCGTCCATCATCTTCGTTAGTCCCATCTCTTGGTGAGTATACAGTGTTCATGTGCCCCAGTAAAAATGTGTTACAATGTAAAACTGCACTCTTATCTTAACAAAACAGTTTTACGCTATGAGCTGGTATAGATAGGAACCCTAAAAGGTTCATTATTCAACATTTAAAAAAGGTCCAACAACAAACAAAAACAACTCTCAGATAATCCAGCTGCACTGAACTCCTTCAATAGAACCCCCTTCTCTCAAGTAGGGAGCAGAGGGTCCTATCATAGAGCCTACCCACCAGGTAACGGACCTTTTCAATTCAGTTGAACCTTTCAAAAAAATGTAGAACAGTTTTTCGGCTGTGGGTTCTTTATATGTACATCAAGAACCTTTTGCATTGGGAGTCTGGGGACTTTAGGGCATATACATTTTGCTGACAATATTCTTGAACAAAATCCAAGATAAGAAAAACATACCGCAAATAGTTAAAACTGTAGCATGAAAGTATAAGGTCTCAGCTTCGTATTGACGTAAGAAGTAAAATATTCCTTGGTAATTTTTTGTTCAGGAGCACTGTTAGCAAAATTCAAATGCATCATATATAGTATCACGACTGATCGATTGAATTAGTCCCTGAGTTACGGGGGGTTTTATTTATGTTTTTGAGGCTAAAAGGTTCAATGGGTGAGTTTTATGCAGAAAATTCTCACGATTTCAAAAATGCAAGTCTTACAACTGTAAAGGTAGACACAACTTCAAAATATTCATTTGAAGTGTGGTACCACAGGCATTATAATTTCTTACAAAAACCTCACATTGCTAAACGTATCCTGTATACAATATATACAAGGTTGGCAACTCCCTCAAGATTCCTGGTTAGAGAATCCCTGCTGTAATGCTGTCTCAAGCAAGAGCATGAATTCTCAAACCAGGAGTTGTCAACCTTGTATATAAATTCAATAAGTGAAGTGACAAGCTTTTTTCTCAAAATGATTGTAATGCCTGTGTGTGGTACCTCCTTATCTTGTTTTACCAATTTTTTTTGGCCTCGGTTTCACAAAATATGTTCCTAAATCCATTGAGAGTGAGAAAAATACACTGGATTTGACCTTCCTGGTCAATTTTGTGATGCTGATTCCAAATCTGTGACTATTTTTGCTCTAATAAAATTATATGACCCCCTAATTTTCATTTAAAGATGTCTGCCCATCTAAATAAAAGAGGCGAAGGGTGTTTCAATGTTGACTATTCCAGCAGGCCTCTATGAATTTCAAACCAATATTGTCAATAAGTCATTTGGAAAGTAAAAATTCTCAAGATTTCAAATATGTATTGTATGTGAACCTATCTATTCTCTTATATCTCACTGCATTAGTTTGAAACTGTAGAAATGTCGATCTGACGTTTTAGTGAATTTTGCTGCTGAAGTGCAGAGATATACCACATGTATGCATCAAAATAGACACAATTTCACATTTGACATTATTCAAAGTTGTCTGACTTGTTCTTTGACCTGGGAGGGAAGGGAACTATGGATGCCTTTTAAGCTTAGTTTTATAGCAGGTGGAAGTCCCAAAAAACACTTAAGATGGTAGATTTATGATAGCGAAATCAATTTCTGTAAGATGTTGATAATTTTTGCTTTCATTAGTTCTGTCTTGCTTTTGTTTAGTGCTTGATGTGACTAACACATCTATCAATAAATATTATATCTGTATGTGTGTGTGTGTGTGTGTAGATGCTTTGGTGGTAGTACCCTATCAGCATGCCTCGGCGGTCCAACGTCGGTCCGAAGCTGGTCCGTCGCTGCTGAAATCGGACTGATGCTGGGCCGACGTTGGACCGCCGAGGCATGCTGACAGGGTATATAGTAGTTTCAATTTTTGCATGACAGACATGTTTTTCCTTCACTAATATCAGACATGTTTTTCCATTACTATATGGAGAAATAATTTCTTATATTATAGACATAAAAGTAATGATTGTCTATCCGTCCACTGACGGGAACAAAGAAGATATATTTCTTTCAAATGATGCCTGGACAAAGAAGAACAAGAATTGTCCATAAAATCCATGCCATTAAACTTCCTGAACAGCAACAGTATTTGTATCACCTGTAGTGATACTGGAATTTCACTGTAGTACCCATGAATAAAGAAGTAATGGTTACCAAGAAGTAACAGTTTTCTCAAAACATTAATTTATATGTTTGCAATAACGACAGCAATATTTATTTGGCATTTGGAGGGTTAACAGTTACAAGTAAACCAAGGTGCCAAATGAAAGCTGGTTGGGAATGTGTTATTCAGGGATCAGGATAAGAGAAATTGAAAATACATGGCTGGATTTTGTGTTTCCGATGAGATTTTTTATACTGATTGCAACATTTATTTAGCTTTTGGAAGGTTGGCAGTACCAATAACAGGGAAACAAAGATACCAAATTGAAGCTGACATCAAGTGCTATCCATCCATATCCATTTTGGTTGATTAGGAATGAACAATGTAGGGATTAGGATAGGTGGAATTGAAAAAAATTGGAAAAGTTTGTGTTTCCGAGGTGATTTTTTATTCTGATAGCAACATTTATTTAGCTTTTGGAAGGTTGACGGTAGCAATAACAGGGAAACAAAGGTACCAAATTGAAGCTGCCATCAAGTGCTATCCATCCATATCCATTTTGGTTGGTTAGGAATGAGCAATATAGGGATTAGGATAGGTGGAATTGAAAATACATGGGAGAATTTTGTGTTTCGGAGAAGATTTTTGATTCTGATAGCAACATTTATTTAGCTTTGGAAGGTTAACAGTAGCAATAACAGGGAAACAAAGGTACCAAATTGAAGCTGACATCATCAAGTGCTATCCATCCATATCCATTTTTGCTGGTTGGGAATGAGTTATATAGGGATTAGGATAGGTAGAATTGAAAATATATGGGAGGATTTGTTGTATCCGAGGAGATATTTGATTCTGATAGCAACATTTATTTAGCTTTTGGAAGGTTGACAATACCAATAACAGGGAAACAAAGGTACCACATTGAAGCTGACATCAAGTGCTATCCATCCATATCCATTTTGGTTGGTTATGAATGAGTTATATAGGGATTAGGATAGGTGGATTTGAAAATACACAGGAGAATTTTGTGTTTCGGAGGAGATTTTTGATTCTGATAGCAACATTTATTTAGCTTTTGGAAGGTTGGCAGTACCAATAACAGGGAAACAAACGTACCAAATTGAAGCTGACATCAAGTGCTATCCATCCATATCCATTTTTGATGGTTAGGAATGAGCTATATAGGGATTAGGATAGGTGGATTTGAAAATACATGGGAGGATTTGTTGTTTCCGAGGAACTTTTTGATTCTGATAGCAACATTTATTTAGCTTTTGGAAGGTTGGCAGTACCAATAACAGGGCAAGAAAGCTACCAAATTGAAGCTGACATCAAGTGCTATCCATCCATATCCATTTTTGTTGGTTAGGAATGAGCAATACAGGATTAGGACTTGTGGAATTGAAAATACATGGGTGAATTTTGTGTTTCCGAGGATTTTTAATTCTGATAGCAACATTTATTCAGCTTTTGGAAGGTTGACATAAGCAAAAACGGGGAAACAAGGGAACCAAATTGAAGCTGACATCAAGTGCTATCCATCCATATCCATTTTTGTTGGTTAGGAATGAGTTGTATAGGGATTAGAACTTGCGGAGTTGAAAATACATGTGAGGATTTTGAGCTCCGAGGAGATTTTTGACACAGAGAGCAACATTTATTTTGGTTTTGGAAGGTTGAGAGTTGTAGTAACAGGGAAACAATGGTACTGAATAAATGCCGACATCAAGGGCTATCCATCCACATCCACTTTGGTTGGTAAGGAAGTAGGTATCCAGTAATTAGAATAGGTGGAGTTGAAAATACAAGGCTCGATTTTGCGTTTCCAAGGAGATTTTTTATACTGACAGCAATATTTATTTAGCTTTTTGATTTCTGATAGTTATAGTAACACTGAAACCATTATGCCAAAGGAAAGATGGCATCAGAATGAATCATATAGTGATTGATCAAGTGGTCTCCTGATTGGCAAGATGTGAAAAATGTGCTTTTTCCATTTGCTTAACATTAACGAAGCTGGTAGCACAATAAAGGACATTTGAATAATTTTAATAAGCATGTTACAATTCCATATTAGGCAAATGTATATAAAAGTACTATTGAACAATGAATCATCAAGACTGTGAACATAGTTGAATAGCTATATATCATTTTCCACGCTTTTGCAGTTGTTGACCATCTTCTTTTAGTTTGTGTGCATGGAGAACCAGCATATAATAGTACATCTTGGGGACTTCCACCTGCTATAAAAACAAACTAAAAGGCATCCATAGTTCCCTCCCCCCCCAGGTGAAAGAATAAGTCAGGCAACTTTGGATAATGTCAAAATTAATGTGAAATTGTGTCTATTTTGATGCATGAATGTGGTATATCTCTGTACTTCAGCTGCAAAATTCACAAAAACGTCGGGCATTTCTACTGTTTCAAACTAATGCAGTGAGATAAAGAGAATAGATAGGTTCACATACTATACATATTTAAAATCCTGAGAATTTGTACTTTACAAATAACTTATTGACAATGTTGGTTTGAAATTCATAGAGGCCTGCTGAAATAGTCAACATTGAAACACCCTTCGCCTTTTTTATTTAGATTGGTGGCCATCTTTAAATGCAAATTAGGGGGTCATATAATTTGTTTAGAGCAAAAATAGTAACAGATTTGGAATCAGCATCACAAAATTGACCAAGAAAGTCAATTCTAATGAATTTTTTTCACTCTCAATGGATTTAGGAACAGATTTTGTGAAACCGACGCCCAAAAGAATCTGAAAAACGAGATATGAATATTATGAAGTTGTGTCTACCTTTACAGTTGTAAGACTTGCATTTTTGAAATCGTGAGAATTTTCTGCATAAAACCCACCCATTGAACCTTTTAGCCTCAAAAACTTAAATAAAACCCCCGTAACTCTGGGACTAAATAGTTGATGATTTTTATTGGATATCTTTGCAGTCAATACACACATGTTTATAAAAAGACAAGAAGTACTAAGTGTAAAAATATCAGGGATTAGAGTGGGTCGGGGCAAAAAGCCCGGGTTAGGTGAGAAGCCCCCCCAGGGTTATATCTAAACTTACATTTTTGGTGCTTTTTCTTATTGATAGGATTGAAGCTAGAGGCTTTTTAGGTGACGTCACAAATTTTCAGGGCAAACAGCACCAAACCATAGAAATAATTAAAGAAACAAAAAAAGGTGCATGGTTTTTGTAACTTTGATTAATTCTTTGAAAGTGGCTGTCAGAAATAACTTTTGAAATTTTTGAAAGTATAATGGATATCTGCATTCCTTCACTTTATGACCATTACATAAATATGATTTGGATCTTATTTTTTGCATTTTAGCTCAAAATATAGAGGTCAAAGTAAAATATGTGAGTTTGGGGCGAGAGGCCCCACATGGTATGGGGCATGAGGCCCCCCTTTACTGAGGCCTCGAAGCTGCTTCAGGAACCATTTCATAATGTGTACTTTACCGTAAATCTTGATAGAATAGCTAATTTAAATTGGAAAAATTTGGCCGAAATTAAAACAGGGCAAAAAATATTAAAAACCAAATCTATGAAGAGAAAAATTTCTGAAATTCAGAAAAAGTTCATAGAATGTCTTAAAAATGATAGAAGAACCCCAAGAAATAACTTTCAAGCTGAATGCGCTCGCAAAAAAAATTGCCATAGGATTATAATAGGGGGGCTTCTTGCCCGATGGGTGGGGTAAGAAGGCCATTTTATATTTTTTACAAAAAGGGCCGTAACTCCTTTATTAAAATTAGTAGACATTTGTTTCACTAGTTATAGGTAGAATCAAGTGATCTCTTCCTGAAAACATAAGCATGTAAATAATCGACCTCAAAAAGTAGGTCAAATCGCACCTCAAAGTTAAGGGGGGCTGCATGCCCCGCGCTACTCTATACAAAAAAGTCTCACATGAGACTTATTTCCAGTGTGGTCCATGAAATCACAAAGTTGCATCATAGTTTAAACATAACAATATATATAAAACAGAACAGACAGAATCACCAGTTTTAAGAATAAATAAATAAATAGAAATATTTCAATTACAATGTTCTAAGTTTAGCTTTGACTTTATTTTTTATCGGAATCTGTTATAAATTTTGGGATTTTATCCAGTAAGGTAACTTGCTCCATAATTTAACACCATTGTGATTGAAGTTTCCAGCGATACCACAAATAGATTGGGAACTCAGAAATGTGTAGAGTAGCACGGAGCATACAGCCCCCCTTAACTTCGAGGTGCAATTTGACCTACTTTTTGTGGTCGATTATTTAAATGCTTATATTGTCAGGAAGGGACCACTTGACTCTACTTATAACTAGTGAAAAAAAAGTATGCCAATTTTTATAAAGGAGTTACGGTCCATTTTGTAAAAAGTAAAAAATGGCCTTCTTACCCAACCCATCGGGCAAGAAGCCCCACTTTTATAATCCTATGGAAATTTTTTTTGCGAGCGCATTCAGTAGGGGGGGATGATAAAGTGGCTTTTTCGCTGGGCCCATGCGGGGACGCCTTCAAATCAATCTTTATTGTTTTAAAAGTTCATTCATACTGAAATTTCTGGATTTCGGATCTGCTTCTAGCTGCTACTGGCACTTTTGCATGACAGGAAAAGTGACGTTTTTGTGAAATTTCACCTATTTGCGATATTTTTTTATTTTAACATTTTTAATGATAGGAAGTTGAAAATAACACCATTAAACAGAGTGTAAAGAGAGCTTTCAATTGCATACCAACACTTATAGTCTGTGACAAACACAAAGATCAGATAAATATTCTTTTAAATTATATGATTAGGAAATTATCAAAGACATAGTGCGAAAATAATGGCTTAAATTATGACTAGTCATTTTTAGGAAATCAATGACACTGTGGACTGTAGAATCATGTTAAATAAACCCTTAGCTTGAAAATGCAGTATCCCCAGTCACATGAATGTTTTTGCCAATCAGTAGGAGTCCAACTGAAATAATCGTGCTAAATCAGGATAAGATAATTACGGTAAACCTTGTACTTAAATGAATATCTGTTACTTTGGAATACTGTGCACTTAAATATTTTAATTGGTAAATAATGAATTACAAAAGTGCTGCAAATAAATGACTGAACCCTAAAATTAAACTTCTCTTGTAGCCTGCATGCATGGCGAGGTGGCAGTCCTGATAACTGTGTGTACATTTATATTTTAAAAATTATATTACTAGTTTGCGCTTCTGAGAAGTAAAGAAAAGCACAAAGTGTACTGACATTGACCAATTGGCATTGGAATTTTAAAGGATCAGCTTCATAATAGCATCACATATACTAGAACAAACTGCAAATTTGCAGCAAAATCATATAAGTTATGGAGCAGAAAATTTGGATTGTGCATGGGTAGGATGGACCCATAGATTCTGTAGAAGTTCAACAAAATAATTAAATAAAAATCATAACATTCAATTTTGAAAATTAATCCATGTCCATTTGGAAATGGTATTCAAGGAAGTGCCCAAATCCCTTATGTAACCAAAAAAAAAAAAAGGAATTGAACAACTCTTGAAATTATCGTCTGTTAGAGGCAATCCGAAGATCAGACATATTATATTGTACAAAGTTCTATTGTTTGATGTCAGACAATCCTTTGTTTTCATTATGTAAATAGGCCAACTGGACTGGTATAATGTAACATTAAAAAATGTATGTTATAGGTGTGAGATATGGCAAGTCCAGGTCTGCCACAATACTTTTGTAACTATTTCCAAAATGGTAATCACAATCATAATATTAAGACTTGTACGTGTAGAAGTGAACAAAACCATCAGAATCATTGATTTATAGATTCTGACAACTTTTTTTTTGGGGGGGGGATAGCAAATGTCAGCAGTAATGGTGACACTATTTGGCCTATAATGTTTAAAATAATTTAACTCTGACATATCTAATGACAGATTATTCAAGCCAGAGCAAAATCAACCATCACCACATCCATTCCCAGACCTAATACTTGCCAAAGTGAAACCCATGTAGTGGTTTACAATGAATGCCATGAATATTGGCAAAGCATTTATTATGGCTTTCATTGATTTGCAGTATAAGTAGTCTTAACAAAATTATTGCATTTTATATGCATCTACCATTCAGAGCCATGCAGTTCTGGGGGGGGGGGACCTCCAAATGATTGACTGCTTATTTTGGAATTTGCAACTGCCACTATACTAACCCGTGCTTTCGGAATATAATTCTACATTCTGTTTATGAAAGCACAGCAAAGAAGTGGCAGAGACACTGCCCTTTCCACACAACCTCTGAAAGAGCCATCACCAATATCTTCTCCTTTCCCTTTACTTCAAGCAGTCAGTATTGGCAATCCCCGAATGTGCAGTTAGCTGAACTAGCTGATACAAGGGAATGAAGTGATAGTGATACTGACTTGCAACTCAATATCCAGAGTATTTTTCTATTTCTTGATGAAGTCATACATATTTTCAAGATCCATGTCCGCATGATTATCAATCTAAATTCTTGTCATTCTAAGACTCAAACAACATTTGATGTTTAGTAATTTTCGTGGTACTTCTTTGAAAATAGACCATAAATGGCCATATCTCAAGAACTAGTGCACCTAGAAAGTTGAAATATAACCCAAAATGTTCGGAATGCCCATTTCCTATTCAATGTCAATTCATTTATATGACTTAAAATCAATATTTTTCAAGTTCTGATGGAAAATACTATTTTCGACATTTGAAAAGATGCGGTTTGACATTTTGGTCAGTAGCAGGCTGAATAAGCCATGAAATTCAATTTGGTAAAAAGTTTCTTGATTCTGGAGGCAATGAGCAACTTTTAAAGGCGTCCCCGCAAATTTTCAGGATTATCATCCCCCCCTACATTCAGCTTGAAAGTTATTTCTTGGGGTTCTTCTATCATTTTTAAGGCATTCTATTTGCTTTTTCTGAATTTCAGAATTTTTCTGTTCATACAGTTATTTTTTAATATATTTTGCCATGTTTTAATTTTGGCCAAATTTTCTCAATTTCAATTAGCTATTCTATCAAGATTTAAGGTAAAGCACACAATATGAAATGGTTCCTGAAGCAGCTTCGAGGCCTCAGTGAAGGGGGGCCTCATGCCCCATACCATGTGGGGCCTCTTGCCCCAAACTCACATATTTTAATTTGACCTCTATATTTTGAGCTAAAATGCAAAAAATATGATCCAAATCATATATATGTTATGGTCATAAAGTGAAGCATAAAAATTTCTGACAACTACTTTCAAAGAATTAATCAAAGTTACAAAAACCATGCACCTTTTTTTGTTTCTTTAATTGCTTCTATGGTTTGGTGCTGTTTGCCCTGAAAATTTGTGACGTCACCTAAAAAGCCTTTAGCTTCAATTATATCAATCAGAAAAAGCACCAAAAATGTAAGTTTAGATATAACCCTGGGGGGGCCTCTCACCTAACCCGGGCTTCTTGCCCCGACCCACTCTCATTATATAAATGCAGAAGTTCACTATTTTCGCAAAAGTTATTTGTTCAACTTTCAGATGGCACTAGTGAAGATTGCAACAGCCTTGGGCCTGATGGCTCTGGTGCTAGGGAAGATGCAGGACATGAGCTGGGTCATGGATCCCGAACGTATGAGTTACATGCCAGCTCAAGGGATGGCCTTTAAATATGAATACCTCCAATTTGGACCAAACCCAGGCATTGGAGTGAACTTGTAAGCATAACCCTGCTCATTTATTATTGACTTTTTTTCAGCAGATTCCATAACGTAGACATATAAATGATGTGATAAGTGCTCGCAAGCCAATTATGGCAAAACGAAAAGCTAAAATCTAATCTAAGAGATCTCTATCAGATAAAATTTTAATTTTGTTTCTCATTAACTTGTGATTACATTCAATCAAAATGACACAATTGGTTACAGAAGTCATTATCTTGGATTTTTTTGTGGAGTGGATTTGTTGAATGCTTTATAAACGTATGTCTGTATGTATGTAAGTAATATTTACATCTGCCATATCCATCCTTAACATAAATAAGTTCCCAGGCACTCTACCAGTCTTTTAGTGCAAGGCACAAAATGGTGCTAACACATACATTAATACATTGCAGTTCTGCGGCAGGACGATACGAGACAATGGAGCACTTTGGAACACATTTTGACGCTCCCGTCCACTTCTCAGAGGGAGGGAGATTCCTGAGTGATTTAACCTTAGAAGAGTTCATGGGACCTTTGGTGGTGATCAGCATTGCAGAGCGAGCCAATCTTGAAAATGTGGAGGAGGTCACCGTTGAAGACGTGTTGGCTTGGGAAGAAAGGAACGGACGAATTCCTGAGAAGGCTTATGTCCTGATGTACAGTGGTTGGGACGAGTACTGGGGTGACAACACAAAGTATATCGGCACTGATGAAGTTGACGGTGAGGCTCTTTACCCTGGCATCAGCCCAGAAGCTGCTAGATGGATGCTGGATAACAGAGATGTCGTCGGAATGGGCGTTGACACTGTTGCCTGTGACTCATCAGCGAACCCCTTCTCTCTTCATACAATGATTCTTCCAGCTGGTGTATTCTGCGTTGAAAACCTCAGGAGCATCGGAGAAGTCCCAGAATGCGGAGCAAAATTTACTGTTCTTCCAATAAGCATCAGAAATGGCACAGGATCTCAAGCCAGAGCTTTCGCAGAATGGGAGGACGGGATTGGTTATCGCACCACATGCAATGGACGACTCACTCCTACTCCTTCTTTCTTGTTTTTGTAAATAAGAATTTAACCATTAAACGATAGCCAGAGGTATAATTGATATATTTTTTGTTGTTGTTAATACCAGACATCAGGTACACAGGTAAACATGTAATAAAACCCCCTCGTTTGAATTATTTCATAATAATAAAACGTCTACAGCCCATTTGGCAACCTATTCCGAGGTGTCTACTCACATCTGCTGGCTACTGTATTTGTTATTGAGATTTTGTGAAAATACATAGTTGCATTATAATGAAATGCAGTGTATATTACTAAAGTTCATAATCCAAAATTGATTTAGACATTGCATTAAGTTGAGGTCAGATGTCACACCATATCTGGCAAGTTTCCTTGTAAAATACATTTCATATGGAGGCCGACAACTTCCATAAAATCAAGTGGCACATTAGGAAATTCATGGCATTGGCTTTATTCAAATTCAAATAATTTTATTTATACTTTTGTTTATACTCCATTACAAGTGTGGCATAATTGCTAACAATTGAGAAAAAACATGTTTGTACAAAATATAAAGAATATGTACAGAGATACTTACACAAAAATACTTGAGTTAAGAACTTCAGTTTTAAACATAACACAACATAAAATATTGGCTCAAACAGGCACATAATCGGGTCTTACAATTCCAATGACTGGTCTTTCTTTAAACAACCCTGTTTTACATTACAAGATTAAATATTATTTGTCTTATATGTAGATTATCATTTAATGTGGGTCCCCGTTGTGACTGCAGTGCCCATC
This sequence comes from Platynereis dumerilii, assembly GCA_026936325.1. Classification (NCBI taxonomy): domain Eukaryota; kingdom Metazoa; phylum Annelida; class Polychaeta; order Phyllodocida; family Nereididae; genus Platynereis; species Platynereis dumerilii. Next base: position 2,555,939 of record JAPTHN010000044.1, on the reverse strand, counting down.
ATCTCAAAGTTTTACTTTTCAGTTAAACTGCGAGAAAATAGGTGGTACAGTCACAATTGGGACCTTCCCATTTTGTTAACATTTTCTTGAACACTTCAATGCTTATTGCACTTTTAATTTCACAAGGAAGTATATGTTCCATATGTGGGGACCATTATAAGAAAAAGTATTTCTGCTGTGTCTGATCTTATTGTACCGTAAAACGGGGTACTTTGGCGGCTTCAGAGTGCCAAATTTGTATTGTGAGAAAATCTAATCGTTGAATATCAACAGTTTTGTGCCATAACACAGCCAGTAAATTGAGGCTTCCATCTGTAAAACAGCTTTCCAAAATCTGTTATGGTTCAATGTTTTACATAATTAAAGGGTTGGCCAAAGTAACCCCAGAGTTGGGGTAACTTTGGCCGGATAAGATTTTGAACATGTAATACCATGTACTGCAGTAGAATTTAATTAGTTATGTTATTTTGGCCACCCAACAAGCCGAGGAATGTATTTTTGTAATTTAGAATGTATTGTGACTCATTCGCAGATTCTGAACAAAAATTAAGTATTGATATGTGTACCACGGTCTATGTACTACTGCCTCCTAATTCAGAATGCCATTATGTGAACATACCCCAGTTTTTAGGTCAAAAGACTGTAAGATATGCTACCAGTCATAAAAGGAGTCATTTTAAAACAATTTTTATCAATCATATGACATTTTAGATTTCTATTCTAATTTTCAATTTTTTGCTTAATTCACCAATGTAACATTATACTGACAAACACCATAAAAAATAGTCCAATATGAAATAACTTTGTCTAATGCTATTTTGTATGAAATCATATGTTTAAGGTGGTTCACAGCTTCCCTAGCAGCCATTACATCATCGCTATGTTATGCTTGTAAATGAAACAAATTGCAATTATTGCATTTGACCATCCTATGGCATTTGTTTGCATCTATGGCAATTAACATACTTTTCAGAGTCATATACCTGTTTGTCAAATCAAGGTTTATACCTCCTTGACTGCTATTAACTACAAACTGTTCCAACTCTTGCCAATTGCCATTTCCAGGGATGGACAAAGTAACCCAGACACTGACTTGGAGATTTGGGGTAACATTTGCCATAGCCCTAAACTCACTAAATTGCATAATATATAAGTAAATCCTGTGTAGTTTGCATCTGTGATATATTATCTCTAAAAATCGTCCAGAGTTTTCACTGTGTAAGCTTGCACTTGACCCACCCAGATCAAAGTAGACACGTCCCTGCAAAATCACTCTTTTTTGCGAATCTGCTTTTTCCCAGATTGGCCTTCACAAGAAGCACTGGTATCATGACATTGAAACAAAATTAATGTACATAAAAAGTAGACAAGTAACTCTAGCAGACGCAAAAAGATATTTCCTGATACAATGTATCTATATTGGTTTGACAGATAGAGGATACTGAGTCTTTTTCTCATTTGGCGGCCAAAGCAGTGCAGAACGGCCGTTTTACGGTATTTGTGTATTTCTACCTCAAACCGATCTTGTAAACCATAAGATAATTCCTTTCCAGTATAATTTCTTTCATAAGTATCGGATTTAAGGAATGAATAGTTTTATAGATTTCACCAGCCACTGCTTAAATTCTACGAACGTGTAAAGCTGACATTTCTCAGTATTCACTTTTAAAATCATCATTATATATAAATCTTAACGCTGTCTTGTATGCATTCCATTTCCCTTATCACACTCATACTTCAAAAGTTCAACACAATTAGACAGTAATTAAAATTAGAAAACACAAACGGCTGGTAAACTGATCTTTTACATTTGATTCTATCAAATTTAAGCTTACCATCTATAGTGATATTTTCCTCTCGTTGAATTCTAGTATTGTATCACGATCAGCATGTATTTAGGATGTCCCTTCGCATGGGATAGGGGTAGAGTAGGTCGGGGCATGCGGCCCCCCTTAAATTCGAGGCGCGATTTGACCTACTTTTTATGGGCGATTATTTGAAGGCTTATGCTGTCAGGAATGGATCACTTGACCCTACTAATAACTAGTGAAACAAATGTCTACCAATTTTAATAAAGGAGTTACGGCCATTTTTGTAAAAAATTTAAAATGGCCTTCTTACCCACCCATCAGGTAAGAAGCCCCCCCTATTATAATCCTATGGCAATTTTTTTTGCAAGCGCATTCAGCCTAAAAGTTATTTCTTAGGGTTCTTCTATCATGTTTAGGCATTCTATTCACTTTTTCTGGATTTCAGAATTTTTCTGTTCATACCTTTATTTTTTAATATTTTTTACCTTTTTTCAATTTCGAGCCATATTTTTTCTATTTTAATTAGCTATTATATCAAGATTTAAGGTAAAGTACACATTATTAAATGGTTCCTGAAGCAGCTTTGACCCCTGAGTGAAGGGGGCCTCATGCCCCATATCATGTGGGGCCTCTCGCCCCAAACCCACATATTTTAATTTGACCTCTATATTTCGAACTAAAATGCAAAAAACATGATCCAAATCATATTTATGTGATGGTCATAAAGTGAAGCAATGCAGATATCCATTATACTTTTAAATATTTCCAAAGTCATTTCTGACAACCCCTTTCAAAGAATTAGTCGAAGTTACCAAAACCATGCACATTTTTTTTGTTTCTTTAAGTTCTACTATGGTTTTGTGCTGTTCGCCTTAAAAATTTATGACGTCACCTGAAAAGCCTTAGCTTCAATCCTAACAATAAGAAAATGCATTAAAAATAAAAGTTTCGATATAGTCTAAACCTGGGGGGGCATCTCACCTAACCCGGGCTTCTTGCCCCGACCTACTCTAATAAAAACTTCAAAAGTAAACTTTTGAATATAACCCATACGCAATGCAATGGAAAATCACGGAAACATATTGTCACTAATAGCGGGGCAGATTTGTCATGAATAGGGAAGTAATTATGCACTTATACATAGAAGCGTGAAGCTTGGCACACAGTTCTAAAACATCTTGAAGAACATATTTAGATAGGGAGCGACTTCAGCATGAAAAGAGTGCTCATTATTCCGAGAAACCCAGTTTTTTGAATCAATATTTCTACCAAAATGGATTCCAACAAGTCACAATGATGTCACAGCAGGAGCAACAAGATGGTGACTTGATGCCATTGTCACTAGTGACGTCACTATTATTAGTGCAGTTCCAAGATGGTGGATTTGACATGTCCATTCTATGTATTTCTATGGTCTTTTCATCTGTCTGCTTTTCGTTGAAGAAGACAGATGGTCTCAGCTTCTCCAAGCATCTCTCGCAGGTATCTAATACATCGTATACCTTATCAGCCTCTTTCCACTCAATAAAGCTTTTCAAACCATCAACACGGTGTGAATGGCGATCTGCGACTTCTCGTAATAAGAAACTACGAAATTTTTCTCTATAATCCCTTGCCATGAAATGGATTGCATCAAATATCGTCTCAGCCCACAATCTACCTTCCTCTCCGTATCTCCCCAAATCCTTCTCAGTCGTCCATGTCGGGCTGATCTCCTTGAAGTCAAGCTGCTGCTTAAGGTGCCCATATCTCTCTTCTATGTCATTTCAAGCTGGTCGTGGCTGCAAGTAAGGAAAAAAAACAAAGTGATAAAGGTCTTCATTATGTGACAAAAAACTCAAATATTAACTAAAGAAGAACTAAACTGTTCAATAAGTATGTCCTTAGTGAAAAGTCTGTGATATGATAAAAATGTTCTACATGTCACAAACTTTTCACCAAGTCAATACATACAGAATATTCCAAAATAAAGCAAGAACATTTTCTGTCAGAAATCCTCTGTTTACCTATTTTGCCCTCCTTTTTCCTCTCAACACCAAATCTCCTTACAACTATTTGTACCTTTGACTCCTCACAATGACCTTAGCCCATATTAAGAACTCTATTTAGACTGCGCCAAATGCAATTGCAATTAGCGAAGTGGCACAATATGAAGTAAATCAAACACCATGGGGGCGATGGAGTTTGAATTGCTGTTGTTTTAGATGTAATTTTAATTTAATTTTACAAGGTAGTTTCAAGCAGGTAAATGTAGGAAGTGATTCAGGGGTTGCCAAAAGCTGTGAAAGGGTAAAGTAGTGGGTGATTCTTCCTTCCTGCTGTGGTAGTCATACTTTATTTTGGGCTGTACTGTATGCATGCAACAAAGGAAATTGCTTCATAATAGTTCTCTTTATCTGTCTAAGTAGGAGAAAAATATACCGTTTCCCAGCGAGAATCCAAAAAACTGCATTCTTGATGACATTAGAGGTGATTGGAGCCTTTGTGAATGCTTGGTCATTGCCACTCACTTGGTCCAGGACCTTTAACAAAATTATCAAAAAGGTGAGTGCACTACACTACATGTTTGTGTATATGAAAATGTGCTAAATGTGTCTCTGGTGATTTCGTAGAATCAAGCTTAGAATTATAATTTATATGGCATAAATACATATAACTGATTAGAATCTTTCACAATTGATAATGAACAAAAAGATATATGATAAATAATAACCTCTAACAAGGCCTTTGCGATGAGAATTCCAAGACGACAACCAGGGGTCAGGTTATCAAGGATGTCCCATTCATGCAAACAGACGGTTATGAAAGAAGAAAGACCATAGAAGATATCACTCTTCAGAAAACTCAGTCTATCATGTCTTGGAGCATTCCTAACTAAATTCAAATTCTCTTGTTGTTGTTCTGTCAGTCCTCCATTTTTCAGATCAATGATGATAGGCACAACATCAACTGATATCACTAGGCCGTTATAACTGCCTTCCCTTTCCCATATGAACTTCCATGGAGTGTTAACTGAACCGACCGAAATTGGTCTTAATGAAATTGGGCTCCAGTCAATTTCAGCCATTCTCTTGACGAAGTACTCATGAAGACTATAACCCGGGAATGATTCCGAATCAAACGGTTGGCTCTCCATGCGTATCTGCACATCGACCTCATTGAATCTGCCCACCTTCAGTTTTTCTCGCACTGATCCTGCAATTTTCACAGTAGCATTCAGCAGTCCACCTTGTTGGACCATATTTTCAAACAGTATTTTGAAATTCTCCTCTATAGCTTCACATTCTTTGACCGGCAAGACAAGCATTTCCTTCATGGTGTCAAATACAGAATACTCGGTAGTTAAAATTTTCTGACAATATTCTGTATAATCACTCTCACAATAGTCATAAGGAATTCTATAAGCGAAGCGCAATCAACAATTTTAAACTATCAATGAGTGCACAAGCACTGCCAATGAGCACCATAAAATTATGAAGTTTTCAAATCCTTTAACAGCTATTACCAGCATGATTGAAATGAAAGTTTAGGGCGTTCTCCAACGAAACTAATTGAAACAATAAACAGATAACAATGAAACACTAAAGCATTCACTCAATTGCTTTGAGAGATCTGAAACAGTTAATTATGTCTGTCACACCAAAGAAGAGTTAATCTTTTTGTTACAACTTCACAAATAATGTATGTTGTGGTCACTGGTCAGGGCAAGCTTAACAAGCTTATACTGAGAAGTGAGGGTGCTCGTGCGTGGCTGTCTGGCTGGCTGCCAAACAGGGACTACCCACAATTCCCTGGGCAGAAAAAATCATGACTCCGCCAAAAAAAAAGTTCCACAACAAGTACCACTTTGCAGCAATAGCAGCATTCCAATAATTAAGTGGCCGTGTAAAGTTATTTAATATTTAATTCTAGACCTAATTCAACAGACCAAGTCGTTTCTCCACTTCCCTTAAAAAAAAGCGGTCGGTACTGCATCTGAAATCAGGCAGAGTTCACTGACGGTGTCAGCTCACTGCTGCTGTCTCTTATGCATGATGTAAAATATGAACTCTTGTGTGCAGAGTAACTTACCACAGCAATTGTCATTGAAAATTGTCATGTGAAAACTGTTAAGGTATTAAAAACATTGACAAATTAGGATTGTAACATGGTTAAGGTTATGAGAAAAATTGCTCATGTACTAATGTTTGTAAACAATGTAGGCTAGGTATGTGGTGCTTATAAATCATCTACAGTTGAGTGAGAATAAATGGTATGTGAAGTTATAATAATAATTTTTTACACGCGTATGAGCCACTTCAGCACCTTTTATACTGACTGGACAAGGATCAATGTGAATTTGATCGAAAATCAATGATCATATAATAAACGAGTGACCATTAATAATTTTGACTAATTTGCTGAAGGCTTTCTTTGATCAGATAAATTGTTTAGTTATTTTTGTGTAATTATTCAATATAGTTCCTCCAGCAAATCCTTTGTTGATGAAGTCACAATGACCATTGTTAAAGTTACATTGCTACAAGTTATCTAATTCTAACAATAGTGATGACTTCACAAAGGTGATTGCACTCAAGCCTTGATAATATTTCCGTGCGTACCCTACCCGAAATAATTACCAGGGTCATTAAGGGCATTTGAGGATTCATAACAAGTAGAAAAAAAAAATCTCAGAGCAAAGAAAACTTGCACAACAATCAATATCACCAATATGCTTAGGAAAATGCGAAAAAAACGGATACTTTTGGTCAAAACCTGACCTATCATTCGGGGTAACTTTAATACTCACTGTTCAGACTGTTCTGTGATCTCAACATCATCGTATTGCTATAATGATTCCATCCAGCATGAAGCCATGATAATCTTCCTGAAGTGCGTGGAAGTCTTCTGGATTACACAGTATGCAGCAAAGGAAGAGATTTATAGCTCAGACATGGATCACCTAGCATAAAAATAGACATAACAAGAAGTTGCTTTAAAATAAAGAGCTTTCATTATATATGCTCAAATTCAGTACAACCGAAATAATTTCCCAAAATCCAATCCCCTCGGGAAGATGTTCGTCCCATTCACCCTTCATTTGTTACCCTCATCCTTCAGTTGTTACCCTCAATATCCTTCAGTTCTTACCCTCATCCTCCTTCAGTTCTTACCCTCATCCTTCAGTCCTTATCCTTACCCTTCAGTTCTTACCCTCATCCTTCAGTTCTTACCCTCATCCTTCAGTTCTTACCCTCACCCTTCAGTTCTTATCCTCATCCTTTAGTTCTTATCCTCATACGTCAGGTCTTATCCGCATCCTTCAGTTTTTATCCGCATCCTTCAGTTCTTATCAGCATCCTTCAGTCCTTTCCCTCACCCTTTACATCTTACCCTCACCCTTCAGTACTTACCCTCACCATCCAGTTCTTACCCTCACCTTCAATTCTTCCCTCATCCTCCAGTACTTACCCTCACCCTTCAATTCTTATCTTCATCCTTCAGTTCTTACCCTCAAACTTCAGTTCTTACCCTCATCCTTCAGTTCTTACCCTCACCCTTCAGTTCTTATCCTCATCCTTCATTTCTTACCCTCATCCTTCAGTTCTTATCCGCATCCTGCAGTTCTTATCAGCATCCTTCAGTTCTTACCCTCATCCTTCAGTTCTTACCTTCACCCTTCGGTTCTTACCCTCCCCTTCAGTCCTTACCCTCACTCTTCAGTCCTTACCCTCACCCTTCACATCTTACCCTCACCTTTCATTTCTTACCCTCACCCTTCAGTCTTACCCTCACCCTTCAGTTCTTATCCTCACTCCTCTATGCCCTCACTTTCAAACTCGCTCCAGATGAAATATGGAAAATCGATCTAAAACTCGGCTTCATTATTGAAAGATGGAAATTAACTGTTACTATTTTAGTGAAAGGGTGGGCTGGCGCTGGCCAGTGGGGTTTAAGCCAGTGCAAAGGCATGGAAGTATATGGAAGTGTTGGGGATTCCAAGTGCAAGCTTGTGGGTGGAAAATAATTATTTATTGGGTTGTTATTTACATTTACCAGAGCAATTCCGTTTGGCAGAATGTAAAGTTACAGAAGTGAAAAAATGGCTCATAATTAGTAAAGGACCTGAAAACTTTAATGAAAAAGGCTTAGCTGACATCAGTCTAGCAAAACTTAGTACAGAATTATTTCTGTATTTTTATTTAAAATTCAAATATAGATCAGTAGGCCTATAATATTTCTTTTTAAGAATGATATTTTAGTAAATTCTGCGCATTTCTTATACAGCGAAACACTTTGATATAGAATTAGAGTGGACTGTGGCACTATGCAATTTGTGACTAATGATAGCTGATGAAGTGTAATCTTCTATACTTTCAACGTTGGAAACATAGAGGCTGTTTGATTAGTCATGATTAAGAGAAGGCCATTTGACTTTGTCATAACCGATTTCAGAGTGAAAATCAGATGCATAATCCTTTCGTTTGGCTGTCACCAACAAGCGGGATAAGTCTCCTTAAATCAAATTATTACAGATCGCGTATAAGTGTGCCATGTTCGACGTGAAATTGTGAATATATGCACAGATGATGCCAGTATAGCAATACTGACATCACTATTGCATGGTGCAGTAACGTGGCAGCACTAGTACTGTTCCATCATGGCCGCTCTTTGGAAAAGGAGCTCACTTTGCATGTTGAAAAATGTCATTTCTGGATAATTGCCTCAATGTCAGGACCATTTGATGTGGCCCGATTGCAATTAAGGACATTAATTATCAACCAGGATAGTAATTGTGGCCTTCACTACCTTCACAATTGCAATTAACGGCAATTACAGGCCGCCGATTGCCGATTTCAATACACAAACCTTTGATGTTTACCTGACGGAACACAAAACTAGCAATAAATGCAATTGAGAGGTAGGTGCTCTTCTTTTATCTGTGGCACAGCTTAGTTGATCCAATTAGAAAGCACAGGGATGAGACGGATGACGATTTCAATTGCCTGCTTAGACAGAAATTCATATTTTCAACTTGCAAAACTCATTTGTTTGATCTCAAGCAGCCATGTTTACCCATCATACTTTACACAGGATCATAGCCAAGTGCTGCCACGATGGTGCAGCATGTATTGGCACTCCAAGCTTGAGTGTTGATTCCAACTGCTACCAACAAGTCAAGTCAGGCTTATGGGCTGTCTAAGTGTGAATAACAATTGATGAATCTGCATTCATTGGTATGGTTGTTTGATTCAGTTGGAGCAGGTGAAATTGATATGTTTGAGCCACTTGCTTGATCCATCATGGGCATTCATGGTGTCCTGTTGTGAAATTTCTCCTTGAGGGCAGCACCTTGTGGCTTTTCAGCCTTTTAGGTGAGATCTGCGCCAAAGAAACTGTTCAGAATTGATGACTGGAATGGGGATGATGGGGAGATATTCTGGAAGTGAACGTGGCGGTGTTGCATGGGCATACCAGAGGATGAGAAATGGGGGGGGGGGTAGTTGCTCCCCAAAAATTTGGGAAAAGGCCAGACAAGGAGGCTAAGAATTCGATCATCAAATAAACATTATTGGAAATCAGTGATAAGGATGCCCCCAACCAAAACTGCCCCCCCCCCAGGTCTTAAATTACGAATTGTTCCTGAGTATATTATTTTTGCCAAGACAAAGCAGCACATGATAACCTCTTAGACCAACAAATGAATGTGAGAGTGAATGAATTTGTTTTGTTGTAAAAGTGCTAAAACTGATAGCAGTTATACACAAAATCCATTGGGCTGGATATTGTAACTTTTGGATTTATTCAAAACATCATTATTGTGGATTTGTAATGGTGTGATCAGTATGGGTTCCAAGTGACACAGCTGAAACTGCGAATATACCAACTGTGAAATCATTATGCTGATACTGACATCACAAGAGCACTGTGGCAGTTGAAAAGAACATGGCACACTAATACGAGATCTGTACTAACATTGAAAGTTTTGGGTTTGATCATGGCAAATCATCAGCATGATGACACACGAAGTGCCATTTTCACAGTGCCACAGTCCACTCTAATTTTATATCAAAATGTTTGGCTGTGTACACTCGTAACATAGGCTTATTACTTTAAAAATGTTAGGTAAGTTGAGAAACACTGTCTCGACAGAATAGATAGATTCCACAAATCAATCATTTGACTACAATGTGGCCAATTTTCCCTCATCAGACAGGTCATATAATGTTTTTCAGCTGAAGCAGCTAATAGAAATTGTGAATGTATCACCATGAAATAGTTAATTTGATATGAGCCCAGTATTTATATTTCTTTCACATAAATAGTTGGAAGGGCTTGAATGAAGGCAATGCCGAGGCATAAAGCTGTCACCTGCATCAAACGTGCCACAAGTGGCTCCATCTTGATCTGCCAGAATTAAAATATTTCTCTGCCACTCAGGGTTTTCATTGTTACGCCCAGGCAAATTGCCCCAACAGTCCCGATAGTGGACTGTTCTGACAAGAATTTGGTATTTTTAAGTAGGGATATAGGCCTACAGTGTGCAATAATAGTTGTTGTTCTTTATTAGGCCTATCACTTTCTATCTTGACCCTCCTATGATACCAATACATACTAAATTTATCTAGACTGCTAACTACATTGACATCATGACTTGTAATTGGGGTCCCTTGCTACGAAATTTATATTTCATATAGGGACTCCCAATCAACAAATAAAGCTAATCAGTCAATCAATCAATCAATCAATCAATCATGATGATTACAGGGATCATACTGTATTCAAATTACAGGGAGCACACAATAATTTCTAGGGAAATGATACAGCTCACAATAGTGTCCCCTAGTGTTAATGAAAATTTGAGAAAATATGCCTTATTATGAGATATATTATGCCACCGAACAAGCTAAAACAATTCAGTAAAAACCTTAGAAATTTAAATATAAATGTAGTTCTCAACTTGGTTTTGGAAATTTTTGACATGACCCCCTCCCCATCCTCTCATCGGTGGACCTGTCCACTACTTATTACGGGCTGTAGTTTGTAACGGACCCTGGTGACTCCCCCTTTTTTAAAAATAAAAATTGTTATTTCATATCTTAGCTTGAACATTACCAATTTCTACCATGTTTTCATGGGTACTTTTCATTTTAGGGCTCGTGGGAAAGAAGCCGTCTGGTTCCAACTTCCAACCAGACTGTGTAGGGCGGATGATTCCAGCATCCATGCAAGGCCCAAATGGCTGATGCCCATGAGGCAGGGGTCTGGGAATCAAGCCAACATATCTATGATTGTCCTAGATGTACTCAGACCAACCTGAGGCCATAGTTCTACATGAGACCCCACTAGTTTTATGGCAAAGTGAGCCAAAAATAATAGGTAATTATTTGCCACATAATACCTTTGTCTCTGATGTTATAATGTAAGCACTTATGACCTTTTTTTAGTGCTCTCAAATGATGCTCAATTCAAGGTATTTGTATAGGTTATACAACGAATTTGAGGTGTGTAACTAACATTTCAGGTTGTTGTTTGCAGAAAAAACAGTACAACAGGCTAACTTAATCCCAAACAGTGGTATAACTAACCAATCCGTTGGTTATACCATGGCAAAAGACAATAGAAAACTGTCTTGGTGGAGTATAACTTGGGTTATGAGGAGACCTCAATTTTCACTCATTGAAGGTACCAAAATGACTGATTTTCTACTAAAACCCTACATAACAGGCGATTCAATAAAAAATTTAATGTGCTCCAGAATCATAAAAGGTCGTAAAATATTACCCACTCAAGGAAATCTAATGGGAATTTTACACATCACAAAACATGACACTGTTTGCTCAATTACAAAATAAACAAATTACACTTAAAAGATTAAAAGATTTGCCATTTCAAGTTCTTCCTGTCTATAGTGTAATTAAGGCTTCCTAAAGACAAGTATCTTTAAACACACAGTTGGACTAGAAGGGAATTTTCAATGATGATATTTGAAAGTTCAAGCTTCCTATTGCATGAATATCTGACTTTCCAGAATAGATTGAAACACACCATGTAATTAATTGACCAAAAATTCGTGAAACTAATTCAAATAGATATGTCATGGATTTTTGAAAAATCCATGTTGGTTTTTTTTGCATTGAAATTTGGTTTTTCAAAAAACCATTTTGAATCTAAAAAACCAATTTTGTTCAGAAATTGTTTAAAGTGCTTAAACCTCAGTCTTCATTTATCTTGACATGAATTCCGTCTACTTGTTTCTGATTATTTTGACAGATATGGCGGCATTATGGCCATTCTTGAGTGAAAGTCACTTGCACCTGGTTCAGATAAGTTGGCTGAACCTCCCTCATGCACACAGAATGGTCTTAAATATCTCTAAAGTGCTGTCTACACTAAAGTCAGGTGAAGTTGCCAGCTACGGCAAATACTCAATTTTTCCTCAATTTTCCAGATTTCGGTGGAGTGGTGGTCTGCGGGCTTGAGCGTTATCACTAACAAATAAAAAGTCAAACTGAATCATTTCCTCTCACTTTAGGCACCATTTCTTCTTCAAACAAGATTAGATATAATTATTGTAGCGTAGAGGTTTCAAGTCTGAACAACCAGACACAACTTTCCATCATAATGAATACGATCCTCAACCATCAGCAGCACATGTGGGGCTTGTGGGCATTATGCAGTCTTCGGTCACCATTAGCCCCATGAAACAAGTATCAAGAATGTATTGCATGAGTCGGAATTTACTTGAAAATCCAAATTATTCCACCATTTTGATGAAGAGAGTATATATATATGAAGTGTTTTAAAGTGAAAGTGTCAGCAGAACTTTCATTTTCCTGAAGTTAACTATTTACATCAACATGTAATTAAAACTTGTAATGGAAATAAATTTCTTTAAAATTCAAATTGTCACCTTGGTATGACTTAGAAGAGTAGATGCACATTTTGTGTGTTCACAATTTCATCCAATAGTTACACAAGGCCAATATGTACTCACATGCTTCTAGTCCTGTTGCAGAATGAATAGTTCTTCGGGGCGGAATAGTGGAGTTAGCTCAATGTCATGAGCAGAGAAGATGGAACAATGGCTGCATTCGTTGAATCTTATAATAGGCCTAAACGCCCAGTCCAGACAGTAGAGAGCTGGGCACTGCAGGGACTCAAGTACCACTGCTTCAGATAGTAATTGTGAAAAGCAATGGAGCAGAATGGCTGGATATATAGCAGTTAGTTTGTTCCTGAAAACCATAAGATATCTAGAGGGGGAGAAGTGTATCAACTTGCTTAATACCCAACGTTTAATCACTTTATTATTTTAGTCATGTTTTGTCAGCACCACTTGATTATTTACAGTTTATGCAATGATCCAAGGTACTCATTGTGTCATTACCTTGAATAATCTGCACTAGCGTAATACCCGTTCTACGAACGGGAGTCGGAATGTCATACATTGTAGCCCTGTGTACATTTGTAGACCTACACATTTGAAATTATGCAATGAAGAAGAAGACACAAAAAGACATTTGGGGGCATTGACGACTTGTAGGAGGGACACTGACCGCCACTTGCTGATGGGGGGTACCGACCCACACTATAGGGATGGCTCCCCATCTGGAGGACTGGTGGGCACTGCCTCCAACATGTAGGAGGGGGGCACTGATGCCCACATGTAGTCGGGGGCACTTACCCCTTGAAAGGCGGGAGTGGTGATCCTCACTTCATCTTCATGAGGGGGCACTGACTAGTGACTGGCCTCAGCCTGTGACCCGTTGTTGGGGCCTGTTCGCACAACAGGGCTACAGTTCGCTACATGCAAAAGACATGTGAAAATGTTCATCGTATGTTTTTGTCCAATTTCTTTACTTATAATTCAATTGTCTTTTTTTTAAATTTGCTCACATACAACTTCAGGTGTTTCTTCAGCGTTCGTGTATATTTCTTGAAACAATCTTTTCCATTAAGTCATTCGTATAAGCCACCAAAGTAGGCAACTCTCAGAACACTTTTTCAATGCTGTCAGTGATCACTGGCATGATAGTCCAAGAGCAAGCACACCATTTCTGGGCTTGGTAGGTCGTTTTTTGAAGGGGGTTGCCAACATATACAAATGGAATCTATAGGACCTGGGGTGTCTAAAACTGATTGTCGGCAGTTTGGCAATTGCCCATGGTTGCCATAGCAACCAGTTAAAAGTAGTAAACAGTTTCAAAACTGGTGACACAATTTAATCAAATATCTAGGTATAGCACACAAATCAACTTGGAATTGGTTTAGAAAATGGTCATACTTTATGCAACCAGATCTGGGCTTTTTTACAAGAATAATTATTTTTTTAGACGTCAGCCTAATTTGCGTATGGAGAATTTTTTTTTACCGCAATTTATTGATTTTTACTCACTACAGTGAAATTCAAAATGCCAGTCTCCTATAAATTATTGTCAATCTCCATCAAGTTCAGCACATATTAATGCCCTGCTCCCTGGTTTAAAATTATACCGCACTTCTTGCATTTTACAAAGTTTTCATAGTTAAAATCACCATGGAAATCCGAACAGACCTGGACGTGGAGTAGGATGCATTGTAAAAACTGGCATTAGAGCAATGAAAAAGTAAAGCTTGAAAACAAAGACTTTTGAGCACATTGAAATTCAGTTGCAATTAAATGGAAGAATTGTCACAATTCTTGTAGTGTACAGGCCGGAACCCTCCAAAAAGAACAAATACAGTTTATCAGAATTCTTTAACAAATTCACAAACTTCTTATCTCACTATCAGACATATCACAATGAAACTATAGTTGTCGGAGACTTGAACTTTCATGTTAATAAACCAGATGATGCCAAAGTTATCCAATTTAACAACATTCTTGAAATGTCTGACCTTGTTCAACATGTGTCTTCACCGACACACAAACACGTAAACACACTTGATTTGGTAATAACCAATAAAACAACAACCCTCAGAGATTGTGCTGTCAGTGATCTAATGTCGGACCATAACTGTATCCTCTTTAATATTGACGTAAACAAAGGGAAGAATCCACAGAAGAAAATTGCCTTCAGAAAGACCCGCAGCATAAATATAGCCAAATTCAAGCAGTGGCGTCCCTATGGGGGGGCACGGGGGGCACAGGCCCCCCATATTGGACCTGTGCCCCCCAGGTGCCCCCCCATATGAACTTTCCAACTCTGGCTAAAATATACAGTTAGTATTGTTGGTGCCCCCCAGAGAATCGCGTGCCCCCCCAGGTGCCCCCCCGCTTGAGACCCCCCAGTTACGCCACTGAATTCAAGAAAGACATTGAACAGCATCTGTCACAAAAAGTACAACACCCAAATCGATCAGTCTACTTGAACAGACTTGTGGCACTCTACAAATCAACTGAAAAGATTTTTGACAACCACGCCCCTGTTAAGACTAAACTTGTGACAGTGCGCAAACCTAACCCATTCACAAATCAAGAAATAAAGCCACTTAAAAAGGAAAAGAGAAAAGCAGAAAAATTGTGGAGAAGAACTGGTCTAGAAAAAGACTGGAATATTTTCAAAGAAAAACGAAATGCTCTCAATGAAAAGCTTAATCAGCTAAAGTCAGATGATCTCAGGTCTAAAATTCAAGCCACAAAGGGAAATTCTAAGGCGATGTTCAAACTTCTAAATTCTCATCTCAACAGAAAACAAGATCTGCCTCTTCCCCATCACACAAATGAAACAGAACTAGCCAATGATTTCAACAACTTCTTTGATGAAAAGATCAAAATCATCAGATCTAAATTAGATTTGAAAACGAAGATCACAACTGATGCCTCTCAACCCAACCAAAACCACAACTTACATCAGTTTAAGGCTCTATCAGAACAACAAGTTAAGAAACTTATCACTGAAATGCCTGTCAAACACTGCCAACTTGATCCAATGCCAACATGGCTACTGCTTGAAAGTGTTGATGAATTTCTGCCAATCATAACGAAAATTGTTAATATGTCATTAACACTTGGAGAAATGCCCCTTGAACTGAAGCATGCACTTGTCAAACCACTTTTGAAGAAAGAGGGTCTTGAATTGATCAAAAAGAATTATCGGCCAGTCTCGAACCTTTCTTTTCTGAGTAAAATCATTGAAAGTGCTGTAATCAAACAGTATGTTGATCACCTCACTCAGAACAATCTTGAGGATGAAAAGCAATCAGCCTACAAGCAATTTCACAGCAAAGAAACCCTCTTAACAAAAATCCAAAATGATATTATGCTTTATCTAAGCAATGGTGAGGTGACAATGCTTGTATTGTTAGACCTATCCGCTGCACTCGACACAATTGATCATCGTATTTTGCTACAAAGACTGAGCAACTGGTATGGTGTGCAAAGTGCAGCCTTAAGATGGTTCAAATCCTACATTTCTGAAAGATCACAGTCTGTGATAATAAATAAACGTCAAGCAAACTTCCACTCAATTTTGGAGTTCCTCAAGGTTCAAAACTTGGACCAATGTTATTCAACTCCTATGTTGCCCCAGTCAGTGAAGTAGCACGAAGAAATCAAGTTCATGATCAGAAGTACGCTGATGATGATCAACTTATCCTGTCATTTAAACCAACCTTTTTGGGTGAAAAACATGCTAGACATAAAACGGAAAATTGTATTGCTGAAATCAGAAATTTCTTGCATGAGAACAAGCTGTGTAATAATGGAGAAAAAACTGAACTGCACCTGATTGGAGCACCAAACCAACTGAAGAAACTTCAAATGACATCTATCAATGTAGACAATGTTGAAATCAAAACTGCCAACCATGTCCGCAATTTGGGAGTGCTCTTTGACAAAAATATGACCATGGAGAAGCAGATCAACAAAATGTGTCGTAACGCATATTTCAATTTGAGAAACCTGTCAATAGTCCGGAAAAATCTTGACAAGGAAGTAGTTAAAACTGCTGTCAATGCACTTGTCACCCCTCACTATGGAAATGGGCTGTTGTATGGCACTTCTGCCAGATTGTTAAATAAACTTCAGGTTGCTCAAAACTCGGCAGTTCGATTAATTGAGAGATTGAAAAAACTCGACACTGTCAGCCACAGTAGGAAGCAACTGTACTGGTTACCAATCACAGCAAGAATTCGATTCAAATTGATGACAACTACATGGAAGGCAATGAACAATCAGGCACCACAATACATCCAAGAACTTGTGCAAATCAAATCTCAACAGGAACACAACCTGAGAAGCAACCACAAGCTGCTCTTAGCAGAACATGCTCCACACAACAAAAATAAGTTTGAAGAACGGGCATTTTCCTATGCAGCACCAAAACTCTGGAACAATTTGCCTGAAAAAGTGAGAACTACTCAAACATTAGAAAGCTTCAAGAAGAATCTAAAAACACATTTGTTTCAAAACTTTTATGAGTGATTCGATTCGAAAAAGCACTGATGAGCAGTCTATTGAAATTAGTGCTATATAATTCCATATTATTATTGTTATTATTTAACCTGCTTATTTTCTGTTGGCCGAGCTTTGACTGTAAGTTGACCCTTATAGTACATATTAAGCAGTCTCTTTTTCAAATGTGTCCACAGTCAGTAAGATAAAAAAAGGAATGGCATTGAATAAGGGTTAATGAGCATGTACCTTTGCTTTTCTTATAATTATTTAAACAAAAATATGGTTGTCATGGAAACTAGAAAATGTAACTTTTGTCATTGCTTCATTAGATTTACATAATTTAACCATGCAGTCATTGTCCTGCAATGTCCAATAAAGTTCAAAGATTTACTCAAACCACCAAATTTAACTTTTAGATAAAGTAATAATCCTATAACCAGTTTGGCAACCAGATAGCCAACAACAGCACATATTGGCTCAACACAAGTTCCCTCTGACAACTTCATATTTTCAAGATATGCACGGACTCCAGACAGACAGACAGACAGACAGACAGATATCATTTATTCTTGAAACAATGGTATACATACAATATGATAATGAATAATTTCTTTAGATTGGCAATATAACATTGTGACAGTGGAGACTTGCTGAAGGCAGATGCCGCTAATTGCAAGCCACCAGATATGGAAAAAATTAGTTTTTTATATAACCTTGACATAGTGCTTTAGGTGAATGTAGGGAGAATGAATCAAGAATCAAATTTAGCATTAGTATAGAAATTGAAATAGGTTGTATTAAAAAAAGAATAGAAAGAAAGATGGGAACGTAATTTGGAAATAGTAAGTAATTAACAAAATAAGGGATTGACTTGATGGAATATCTGTGCTGGTCAACTCGCTAGTGCACCATAATATATTGATAAAAAATTATACTGAATATAACCCAGCTACATAATCAACTAGCAAAAAAATAAAAAAAATATTTCTTTTTACAATTGGCAGATATAACAATTTTGTATCTCACAAGTAGTGTTATAAGCACTGATGAATACCCTTTTAAGATAGAAGGACAGTCCATACAAGCTATGAGTATGTATTTTTTCTAAGGTTGAGGTGGGAGCTTTGTTAATTAAACCTGGTAATCTATTTTTGACAGAGCTTAAGGAATGTTGGTATCTTAACTTCGGTACTATGAATTGGTCATTTTGTCGGGTTTGATATTGATGCAGGTCAGAATGTCGCAACATGGTGCTTTTCAATATCCTTAATTCTCTAGATACAGGGCTGAAACTTTTACACTTGCCTTCACGGTGTACCCAATATATCTGAAACGTTTTGTATGAATCAGAAGAAAGATGGCGTGCCTTTTTTCTAGACTGGCGGGAATTTTTTAAAGGCTTTATTTAAAGGGGTACGAGCATTTTGGAGTAAAAGTCGGGAACCAATCTTTTTTAGCATATTTCAGGTATGCTGAATCAGAAAAAAACAGTTCCCAAGCAATATTCCTGGTCCTTCACCTCCTAATTTGCATAGCAAAATGGCCACCAAGTTTGCTATTTCTGGTCGTTTCAAAACCATAACCTTCAATATTTTACTGTTTAGTAAAGCAAAAAAGGCAAAATAAGTGGCTCAATCCATGTTATGAAGACCAGGGAATAAAATGCAGGAAGTGCGGTATAATTTTAAACCAGGGATCAGGGCATTAGTATGTGCTGAACTTGATAGAGATTGACAATAATTTATAGGAGACTGGCATATTGAATTTCACTTTAGTGAGTAAAAATCAATAAATTCCTGTAAAAAACGTTCCATATGCAAATTAGGCTGACCTCTAATTGTAAAATAATTATTCTTGTAAAAAAGCCCAGATCTGGTTGCATAAAGTATGACCATTTTTTAAACCAATTCGGCTTCTACATACTCGAGTGTACAAAACATTTGTGTCAATTGTTGCGAAGTCATTACTCTAAGACTAATAGCCCGAAACCCCTGCTATTATATGCAGTCAAAAGGTAATTTAGTTGTGAAAAATCTGCTCCAAAGACTTTGAAAATCGATTAATATTTGAGGCAGATATGGTCTAAAATGTCTAGCAACGTCTGATATTTCCCATTGACCTGTCGTTACGAAATTTCACTTTAAAATTCCATTTTTTGTGAGCATACCCGTGCAAACATAATGCTTACACGCAACTTTTGCCATTGCAGAATCACTACCTACATAGTTTGCAACAATTCAGCAAGCAGTGGAAGCATTGCATATCTGATTTCTGAAGATTACAAGCCAAATGGAAAATGTTGTGATCATTACGCAGTTGCAAAAATAAGGGTAGTGTCATCAATGAAGGGCTACATCACTGTGTAAAACACTTTCAAATAACTTGTTTTCACTTGTTTGGCCAATGGAACTGGTCAGACTAATGGGCTGAATAGTTTACAGAATTTCAAAGCCTTCCTTTTTGGTTCGATGAGGTCTTATAGTTTTCATTTTCTGGAGAAATGCGTAGCGTCCTTACCCCCTCCCCCTTATTTCTCACACAAGCTGAACCTGGGGGCAATTCGAAACACATGGCACATCTAGCTACTCACTAGCATACTACTTTACAACAATAAGATGTTGATATCTACATTAGTTTTTGAGCTACATCAGTTTTTGTCTCTTCGTAGTGTCCGCTCCCCCCCTTGTAGTGTCCGTACCCCCTTGTAGTGTCAGTACCCCCCTAGGGCTTTTGGCATTGTGCTCATGACTGCCTTAAGTTGGGGATGTCATGTCTGTGGGGATTACTCAACTAATTGATCCGCGAGTTTTTTTTTGACCCCCAATGACCTTGACCCACTTTTCAAGGTCAATAGGCTCTGAAACCAAAAAACCTTGTCTGTGATATAATTTTTAATTGCTTTAGGTTAGGAATGGAGTGTTTGCAGTAATTATTCAACAAATTGACCCCAAAAACATATATGACTTTGCATGAACTCCACTCTTTGTTTCAAAGGGTTTTTTTAATTTTTGAAAATTTCATCTTTTTACTGCCTTATTGAAGTTTTTCAGCATAAATTTGCCATAAAAGGAAATGGGCTATTTACACAAATCTAAGAGTAATTGTTAGCAATACCCTTGAACAATGACACAAAATTTGAAGATCCCCTGCCTTACTATAATCACTCAGTGAAGGTCAAACTGTTGAAGGATGAATCCCTAAATTTAATTAGTTACAGAAAGCATAAATATATGTCTGGAGAGCTTAGATTCTCTAACGGACTATAATACATTCCTGTCAGATTAATACTGCTAAAGTTCGCCCGATCCTGATATATTCATAATTTGGGTTATGAATGATATTATTTTACAAAAGCAACAAAAACAGTTTGTCCGAAAATATTTTAGGGTACAATATCTATATGTACGCACACATTGATGAGATCCAATAATGTTCGTTTTTGGACAAAAGTGACGACCAAATTGTACACTCAATTGTGTGGAAGCCGATTTGCAAGTTGATTTGTGTACTATACCTAGATATTTGACTAAATTGTGTCACCAGTTTTGAAACTGTTTACTATACTTTTAACTGGTTGCTATGGCAACCATGAGCAATTGCCAAACTACCGACAATCAGTTTTAGACATCCGAGGGCCTATAGATTCCATTGGTTTAGTCGGCAACCCCCCTCAAAAAACGACCTACCGAGCCCAGAAATGGTGTGCTTGCTCCCCACTATCATGGCAGAGATCACTCACAGAATTGAAGAAAGTGTTCTGAGTGTTTCCTACTTTGGTGGCTTGTATGAATGACTTAATGAAAAGGATGGTTTCAAGAAATATACAGGAATGCTGAAGAAACACCTGACACATAGAACAAGCAATGGTGCAAAAAAATCAGGTCTCTAGTGGAAAAATTGATGATTTTTTTGGAGCTAGCCTTGTGCGCCACCTTCTGGATAAAAAACGAATTTTGGTAGCAGGACAACGTTCTGCGGGATTTCTATGCTGGCCTGCATCTGGGAATCCACATTTTACTTGTAACCGTGAAAGTCTGATTGGCCACTTTGTTAAATGACTGATATCAGGCAGGGCAGGAAACAGACACCTCAAGAGAAAATTCTGCCCTCTTCAGCTATTCTCAAATGTGCATAATCAATTTACTCTATATGTGTCCATTCCCTGCCCCGTTCTTAAATCTTGATTAAAGATTCCATAATGTTATGATCCCCATTGGTGTGATGATTTTTTTTTCACACAGTAAAGCCATGGACAAAAACATACGATAAACATTTTCACATGTTTTTTGCATGGAGCGAACTGTGACCCTGTTGTGCGAACAGGCCACAACAACGGGTCACAGGTCTTGGGCTAGTAACTAGTCAGTGCCCCCTCATGAAGATGAAGTGAGGATCACCACTCCCGCCTTTCAAGGGGGGGGGGGTAAGTGCCTCCAACTACATGTGGGCATCAGTGTCCCCCCCCCTTCTACATGTTGGACACTGTGCCCACCTCCACAAGGGGAGCCATCCCCCATAGTGTGGATCGGTACCCCATCAGCAAGTGGGAGTCAGTGTCCCTCCTACAAGTCGTCGACTATCCCCCAAAATATTTTTTTATGTCTTCTTCTTCATTGCACAATTTCAAATGTTTAGGTTTACAAATGTACACAGGGCTACAATGTATGACATTCCGACTCCCGTTCGTAAGCTAGTGCAGATAATTCAAGGTAATGACACAATGAGTACCTTGGATCATTGCATAAACTGTAAATAATCAAGTGGTACTGACAAAAAAATGACTAAAATAATAAAATGATTAAATGTTGGGTATTAAGCAAGTTGATACACTTCTCCCCCTCTAGATATCTTATGGTTGTCAGGAACAAACTAACTGCTATGTATCCAGCCGTTCTGCTCCATTGCTTTTCACAATTACTATTTGAGGCAGTGGTACTTGAGTCCCCTGCATTGCCCAGCTCTCTACTGTCTGGACTGGGCGTTTGTTATAAGATTCAACGAATGCAGCCATTCTACTATCTTCTCTCCTCATAAAATTGAGCTATGCTGTCTCCACTATGCCACACCAGCGAACTATTCATTCCGCAACAGGACTAGAACCACGTAAGTACATATATGTACAACTATTGAAATATTTAACTTTATGAAAATGAAAGTTCTACTGACACTTTCACTTCAAAACATTGCATATATACACTCTTGATCAAAATGCTGGAATAATTTGGATCTTCAAGTATATTCCACCTCATGCGATATAACAATGACACTACTTTTGAGGGCGCTATGCTGTTTGAATGGCCCAAGGTGATGTCCAGCAGCCCAAGTGATTCAAAGCAGAAGGAGCAGCACGATGCAGCACATTTTTTGGATTTGAGTCTGCAAGGAATTGGCGAGAATTACAGATGTAGTAGTCCTATAAGAGACGTGTGCTTTCGCAGTTTGAAATTGTTATTCGTTTGTAATAAAAACAAAGGCCAAATATGCTATGGGTGCTAAATTTCTCTTGGATATGAGAAGGTATGTTATTAATAATAAAAGGCAGACGGATTCTAATAGAGCATTTACGTAGTTGGTATTTTACCCTTGGGGGCACCAGAGTATTACTTTGTCTTGTTTCATAATTGTGAATATCTCAATATCGTACGAGTGTATAACTATTTAAGTAGTCTTGTAATAAGTTATTGGTAAGCGTATAGCAAAATTGATATTCTTGCAGTTTCACTTCATCTTCAATTTTCAGAATATTGAATTTCTTCATAATAGGTTCCGTATGGCTACTGTATTTTGCCTTTGCCAATGTTCTCTCGCAGCTTTTTTAAGAAGCTTCTGGATTATCCCCAAAGAAGGGTACCGTATATCAGATGAGGGAAAATTAGGGAGTTGTAAAGGATCAATAATGTGTCAGATGGTATGAAATGTTTCAGACGGCTCATAATTCCTGTAACTTTACTAATTTTTTTGCCAATTTTTTGCACATGCGCTTTCCATGACAGGCAACTGTCAATTGTCACTCCAAGGTAATCAAATGTATCCACTTGCGTAATGCCATTATTTTCGATGGAAATGTTCAGAATTGGTGGACGCAGTTGTGGAGTGGTATAGATCATTAATTTGGTTTTATTTACATTCAGAGAAAGCTTGTTCACTTTGAGCCAATTACATGTATTTACATTTTCATGCTGAGTAGACAGGTCAGATCCACCTTCAAGGAATGGTGATAACAGGGTAGTATCATCTACATATATGATAAATTTGAATATATTCGAGGATCTACCAAAGTCATTTAAGTAAATTAAGAAAAATAAAGGGCCCAGTATAGAACCTTGCGATACTCCTGTTTCAATAGGTAGCATGTTCGACTCATTAGTTTCATTAAAATTAACATTCTGCTTCCTATTTGTCGGATAACTTTTACAAGAACTGTAAGCTTCATTTCGTATACCATAGTGATGTAATTTACTCAAAAGAATGTCTTGGTTAAGAGTATCAAAGGCTTTTGACAGATCCAGGAATATGTTCAAAAGGGCATTTCTTATGTTCCAGAAGTTGCGTTACTCTATCTATGTTTTCTATAATAGCAAGTTCTGTTGAATGGTTTTTCCTAAAGCTATATTGACTGCAAAAAAATAAATTTTGATCTACAAAGTGACTGATAATTTGCATAGAGATCACTTTTTCAAATATTTTGGACAATACTGGTAAAACTGAAATTGGTCGATAATTCTCGATGATATCAGCTTCATTGTTTTTACGCACTGGTATTATTTTTGCTATCTTTAGTCTATCGGGAAATATTCCTTTTTTCAGGGTTTGGTTGACTATTAATTTTTTGTCAGAGGTGAGACAATAACAATTCTGATTGCTCTTATCAGTTTCATGGGTAAGTTATCACATCCACGACTTGATTTATTTGGTAGGTTCTTTATTATTGTATCGATATCACGTTCTGTGATTTCTTTGAATTGAAAATCATTTTCCACAGGACTTCTCAGATAATCTTTAAAAACGTGGTTCAGGGGAGTGGAAATTTTGGAGGCAAGTTTTGGCCCAATTGAATTGAAGTAGGAATTAAATTGTTGAGCAATCAATTTGAATCAGAAATCCTATTATCATATATCAAAAATGATTCTGGCAAATTTGTATTTTCATTTTTTCGATTAACTAGGTCTTTTATTGTAAGCCAGGTGCTAAATATGTCGTGATAATATCTTGATTTTGCAGCTCTAATACTTTTCTTCCATATCTTATTATAGGTTATTAGATTTGTTTTCAATGTAGCATATAAGTCCGTATTTAGTGGTGTCTTTTTCATTCGCAAGAAAAGTTTGTCACGGAATTTTAAGGATTTCATTATGCCATTTGTGATCCATGCATTCTTCTTGTGTCGATATTTGTTGAATTTTTGGTCGTATTTTTCAGAAAGCATATATTTTGTGCTTTCTTCATTTGTGGAGATGTAGTCAAGCGACAAAAAATATGGTTGATGGTCAGAAATATTACTCATAACTTCGGAATCAGTCATAAGTATATAAGATGAGGTCTTGCTAAAGTCTTTTGATATTTTAAAGAGAGCATTGTCAATTAAAGTAGCACTGTTTCTAGAGAAACGTGTAGGCAGGGTGACTTTTGGGATAAGCCCTTGAGCGGTGATAAAATCAAAATAGTTATTTACTCTCGTCTTTTCATTGACTTATAGAAGGTCTATGTTATAGTCGACAAAAATGGCAATGTCTGTCTTTATTGACTCAAACCTATGTTAGTATGTGTTATTTCTGAGAAATCTTTTGTGAAAATATCATTATCTTTACTTGTCTCCCTGGGCAGTCTATAAATGTTTCCCAGTATAAAATTTGTTCTTTTTTAAATTTTTTTTATCGAGATTTCAATAAACTGGTGCTCCCAAGTGTCAAAATTGTTAACATCAGATATAATCTGTTTAAAACTGTGTTCATTTTTTCAAATATGGGCACTACAGGTTCTGCCTTTAGATATCAATTCATAACCCTCAATTCTATAATAACTTGTGTCAGTGCTATCATCTAACCATTTTCTTGTAAACATGTAGCATCAAAGTAACAATTTGAGAGGTTATCTTGAATTTCATTAACATATATAGTTTCAAAGAGTTAAATTTAGAACCCAAACTTTGACATTTTAGACTAAGTACTTTGAAAATACCATTTTGGGGGAGGATATCTAGTAATTCTTCGTTGTCAATATATTTAGAATGCTTAAAGATTTGGGGTTCTTCATCTTACGGGGACTGATCAACAACATTATTATTTAGCACATGTAACAGGGAATTTTTCTGTAGCCCACCATACCCATTCAGAATGTCATTTTCTGTGCTTAAAGATACAGACATTATCTATGTTAAAATAGATATAGTGGTCACCATCACACCCACCATCTCTCGGAGTGTGTTTACAAGACAGACATAGAAATATTGAATACATGTACAAAAGGGCAACAAATGAGAATGAAAAAAACATGGGAGGAGAGGACCATGCATGAAATGAGAAAATATCAATAAAAAGTTATTAATATTATAGAGTTATAGCCTGAATTATACAGTAATCAATCAATCTATGACATAAGTTCAATCTCATATTTAACAAATTCTGTAATCTGAGTCTCGCTTAATCAAGACAGTAATCTTTTTTTTTTTTAATTGGGCCATTCAAACAGCATAGCGCCCGAATAAAAAGTAGTGTTATTACTATTATTATCCACTTACTAGGTTTTTCTATTCTGATTTACCACCAAGACCTGTCAATTCAAGATTGGCGTTAAGTGAAATAAACAAGGGCCGTTATGGAAAACCAGCGTCCCTCAAAGTTTTGTTAATGCTCCAGTGAACGGCCCTGCAAGTGGATAATAATACATCATTGTTACATGTTTTACAGGGCTCATGGTGTCAGAAGACTGCATAATGCCCACATATGCTGCTCATGGTGGAGGATTAGTGCATGTTTTTGTTGTATTCATTATGATGGAAAGTTGTGTCTGGTTGTTCAGAATGGAAACCTCCCCGCTGCCTCATATCTACTTTTGTAGTGAGAGGAAGCAATTAAGATGAGACTTTTTGTTTGTTTGTGATAATGCTCAAGCCCCCAGACCACCACAAATCCACCGAAATCTGGAAAACTGAGGAAATTAAGTATTTCTTGTAATTGGCAACTTCACCTGACTTTAACCTAGACACCACCTTAGAGATATTTAAGACCATTCTGAGGGAGGTTCAGCCAACTTATCTGAACCAGGTGGAAGTGAATTTCTCTCAGAAATGTCCATAATGCCGCCATATCTGTCAAAATAAGCAGAAACAAGTAGGCGGAATTCATGTCAAGACAAATGAAGACTGAGGTCAAAGCGTGTGACTTCCTTCCATCATGATATTGTGATGTTATTTGGTTCACTGTAAAATTTAAAATTTTGAGTTAGCTCAAATGATTGAGTGAGATGGTTGCATAATTTGTTTGAGCCATGATAGCTTGCCTTTTTGAGTTATGATAATTTTTATGTTGTTATAACTTGCAAACAACAAGCTATCTTGGCTCAAAGGAATTGTGCAACCATCTCACTCAATCAATTAAGCTAAGTCAAAATTCAAAATTTACAGTGAATTGTACATATCAAGATTAAGTAGGCATTTTTTGCATATAATGTTGCCTCTAAATAGCCCACACCGGTGCTGATGGGGCCTAAAACACAAACTCACTCACTCACTCACTCATTTGCATATAATGAAATTTTATGGCACTGTGTTCTCTCTGTCTTGTTGTGCCATGGTGCTTT
Organism: Platynereis dumerilii; assembly: GCA_026936325.1. Lineage (NCBI taxonomy): Eukaryota > Metazoa > Annelida > Polychaeta > Phyllodocida > Nereididae > Platynereis > Platynereis dumerilii. Next base: position 2,528,969 of record JAPTHN010000044.1, on the reverse strand, counting down.
TTTGGGTTCAGAAATATCTATTTGAATTAGTTATAAGAATTTTCAGAGAACTAACTTCAGGTATTCGGCATTTGGCTACCTTGGTCGATTAATTACATGGTGTGTTGCAATCTATTCTGGTTAGTCAGCTTTTCTCGCAACAGGAAGCTTGAACTTTTAAATATTGTCATTGAAAATTCCCTACAAGAAGAAAACTGCCTCTGTGTGTTTAAAGATACTTGTCTTTAAGTAGCTTTAATTGAAATGTAAACAGGAAGAACTTGAAATGGGAAATCTTAGTTTTAAGTGTAATTTATTTTGTAATTGAGCAAGCAATGTCATGTTTTTTCACGTGTAAAATTCCCATTAGATTCCCTTGAAGGGGTAAAATTTTCATAGCTGGACCAATGCCACAAGTTGGTAAAATTTGGAATGTCTGGCAAAATTGGCCAAAAAATCAATAATCACTGATATGCTTTCTATGTGTTATTAGATTCCAAATCCAAAATTTTGAGGTTGTATATGCATTTTTGTGATGTCAATGCCACATTATGCTAGTAAACTTAAACATGAATGTGAAGAAAATACTAACTTAAAATGCAGTTTATTCTAAACGAAACTTTGTTTATTCAAATGCCTCTGCAGCAAAGACCTTTTAAGACATCACAATGAAACTCGCACATGTTGTGTTGAATAATATTCTTGAAAGAAACAAAAAAAAAGATTTTTCATTATTTGCCTTCTCATACCATCTATTGTGTAATTATCAGGTAATGCCGAAAGCAAGCTTTGCACTTTTTGTCAGCCATAAACACAGGGCCATTATACCATGATAGGCTTGACTAAAAACCATATTGTATATACCAATGGAAAGCTAAGCTCATGTGTAACAACACAACATCAAACAAGTGAAAATTCCAGCAAAGAGTCTTTATCACAAAGCATTTGAACAAGACATGTCTGAACATACATTTTTACAAAGTGTAAGAGTGCCAAATTTGTTGTCAGTGACAAAGACAGGCCACTAATACCATGATAGGTTACATTTACAACTGTGTTCTATAGACCAATAGAAACCTGGTCTCATGAGCAACAAAATCATATCAGAAAAGGTAACTTTCCTTCCACTAGCCTTCATCAAGAAGCGTGTAAAGAAGAAAGGTCCTCATAAATATTACAAAATGTGAGAGCGTCGCATTTTTTGTCAGTCTCAAAGATAGGGCTCTTATGCCATTATGGGTTGGACTTTCTACCCTATTCTATACACTAATACAAAGCCAGGCTCATGAGCATGACAATAATACCAAGAATGCAAGAATTCCAGCAACAAGCCTTCATCAGGAAGTACCCGAACAAGAGAAGTCCCACAGAATGTTTGCAGAATATAAGAGCGTCGCGCTGTTGTCAGTCTTACTCAAGAGGTCACAGCTTCTGGCACAACAGCCTTAGCCACTTTAAGTGATATATTCCTGACAGACAAGGTCATGAGCAATGCATTGGTATATCAAATATTCCAAAAATGTTTCGATTAGTGGTTTATCTGTGACATCAAAAATCACATTGCACTTTTAAGCTTCACCCGGGACACACCAACTGAGGATTACAAAGGGTGTATTAAAAAAATAAAGAAACATCCAATTGCCATTTTTCTGGATTCACAAGATGCCCACCTAATCAGGAAACAGTAATGCATTGCAATTTTGATCCTAAATCCATCCCTTTTCCTGTATTTGAAAGTTGTATGCAAAAATTTCACATGCAGTGTCCAGGCGGGACACCAAAAATTTCCCTAACTGCAATCATGTATCACTCATTATCTCAAGACCAGTGGATGCAATTGCTGCTACTTGTGTCAAAGGAGATATTTTTGCCTGTCATTTGATCCATAATACCGGCATAAATTCCTTTATGGGGCTGAGATATGACCTAAAATGTAAGTGCATATCGGCTCAAAACTGAAATTTTACCTACTCACGGCACTGGACCAGCTGTGAAAATAAGTCTGAGATGGTAATGTCCAGGATGGCTATTTTAAATCTCAAGTATTTGGAAATGCATAATGAAAGGCATCTTTAATGAGTGAGAAAAAGTACACAGACCAAAATTTAAAATGTGCCTCCTGGATTACACAGTGCTATTTCTCGGCTTTCATTTGAAGCCTTATTTGCTTTTCTGCTTTTAAAATTGAGGTCTCGACTTTTTTTGGTGTTTTTTATCTGATTTAAGTTAAAAATAGCATTTTTCACTATAAGAAAATATGGCCATCGTCCCCCCCACCAAAATTTGTCTTTTTCTTGACACATTCTCTGAGATGTCTGATGGTGAAATTTTGAAACAAAATTGTACAAATACCTTTCATTGATCATCATTTGAAGGCACATCAGACTACTTCTTTCCTGGAACTCTAAAATTTTAAGTTATTGTATGATCCCTAGAATTGAATCATGATGTGAAAGTAGTTAGCAGTCTGATGAATTTAGTATGTATTGGAATCATGGGAGGAGCAAGCTAGAGAGTGATAGGGCAAGTAAAGAACAATCTAATTATTGCACAACCTGTACATCCCTACCTTAAAAATACCAAGTTCTCTTCAGAACAGTCTACTTTCAGGGACAGAAGTTGGGACTATTAGCTTGGGCATAACAATGAAAACCCTCAGTGGCCGTTAAATATTTTAATCCTTGCAGTTTATAGATGGAGCCACTTGTGGCACGTTTGATGCAGTTGACAGCTTTTGTATCTCAGCATTGCCCTTATAAGAGCCGTTCCCACTAAATTTTATGTGAAAGAAATATAAATACTTGGCTCATATCAAATTTACTATTTCATGGTGATACATGCACAATATTTTAGGCCTCTTTGATTTGGGAACATTGGCCACATTTTAGTCAAAATGATTGATTTGTGTTTCTCAACTTACCTAACATTTTTAAAGAAAGAAGCCTATGTTGAAATTTTTAAAAGAAATATTTACCTAGATCTTACTATAATATGGTGTTTTAAATAAATATTAAAATATACTGATCTATTTTTGAATGTTAAAATGAATATACAGAAATTATTCCATACAAAGTTTTGCAAGGCTATCACTGATGTAAGCTAAATCTCTTTCACAAAATTTCTCAGGTCCTTTACTAATTTTGATCCATTTTTTCACTTCTGTAATTTCATATTCTGGCAAACGGATTTGCTCTTGTAAATATACATTACAACCTAATAAATAATAAGCTACCTGCACTCCCTAGCACTTCTATGCACTTTCATGCACTCCCAAACACTCCCATGCACTCCCATGCACTCTCATGCACTTCCATGCACTCCCAGTCTCCCACGCACTCCCATGTAGGGGAACGAGGGGCAAAACGGGCCGTCTAACTTCAAAGACTCACTGCACGAAGGTGGTATGTCATGCGAATGCCCAATAAGGTCTGATCCATGAAGAAGTACCAATAGTACTTGCTAAAAAGCAGAAAAGTGCTTTTTTGATAGTTCCAATTCAGATTTTTTCCTATTTTCAAAAATGCAACTTTATCTCGTTTTGCCCCATGCTTGGGGCAAAACGGAATCTCATATGGGGCAAAATGGGAAGAAATAAAGTTGCAAAAGTTCTGCTATAAATCGGCTTTTTTGATAAGAGCCTAACTATAAAGCATGTTAACATACAAAAATGCATTAATTCATGTCATTGCACTGTAACAACATTGCAGAATACTAAGAGTAAACATAGCAATAAATCATGAAATCAGCATCTCAAAAAAGGATGCAATTAAAGCTGGGGAGTGATGCATTCTGTGTAATTATTTGACAAATTATTAACCATAAACATTAGATTACAAAAGAAACAAAATTAGTTAAATTTTGTGGAAATGTGACATTTTTATGAATATTCACATAACTCCGAGTTTTCTTAATAATTTAACGATTTAAACTGGTATTGGATTTGACTATGCTTTTTGAAAGGTAGTTACATTCGTTTCAGTTTCAACAATACAGTGTTTTACCACAAAGTCTAAATCCTCAAGGTATTATTGATGACATGGATTGGATCCACAAAATGGCACAAATCTTTCGTGATTTTTTCAAATTTTGCCTGTTTATGGCCAGAAAATGTATCAAATGTCTCAAATGTTAAGGTTGAATTGACCCATTTTCAAGCTTCAACCTTTTCTAGGCTGGGATTGCTTTTTTGTGCTTCCCATTTTGCCCCCTCAGCAGGACTCCATCTTGCCCCAACCATGCAGGGTAGATTAATAATGACCTACTCAGACATGACTAAGCACCAGACTACATTTTTTTGCTTAATAAGCAAGCTTAGTAGTCCTCTTATAACACTGACTATGAATTATTTGGCTGGGAACGTCATTGGAGGTACTACACCATTTCCAAAAATTATGATTTTTTTTAAGAAAATCGATCAAAACCTTCAAATTAACATAGCTGCATACCCGTAATATTCTCATCCACGAAACTTTCTGGAAAAGTTGGTCATGTATCCTATTTTATTTTTAAACCGAAAAATTAGAAGGCAGGTCAAAACGTTCTGAGAAAACTTAAAAAACCATTTTGCCACGCCGGTCCATTTTGCCCCTCGTTCCCCTACTTCCATGCACTCCCATGTACTCCCATGCACTTCCATGCCTATGCACTGCCCAGCCCTCCCTTACACAAACTTGTCCCTAAAATAGTAATGGTTAATTTCCACCTTTCAATAATAGATCAGAGTTTTGGATAAATTTTCCATATTTTAGCCAGTTTAAAGTGATTTTCTTTCAGAGCGAGCTGAGAAGTGAGGGCATGGAGGGGTTGGGGTGAGAACTGAAGGGTGTGGAAGGGCGAGCATCTTCCTTAGGGCATGGGATTTTGGAAAATATTTTGGGTTGTACTGAATTTGAGCATTATAACAAAACTCTTTATAGCAAAGCATCTTCTTGTTCTGTCTATTTTCATGCTAGGTGATCCATACCTGGGCCTTAAATCTCTTCCTTAGCTGCAACCCAGAGGACTTCCAGGCACTTCAGGAAGATCATCATGGCTTCAAACTGGATGGATGTATTAGTACGTTCCGATATAGGCAGGCTCAGAATAGAGTCTAGACAGTGAGTATTAAAGTTACCCTGAACCATAAAATCTGGAAGATTTTGTGTGTATCATAATATTAACTTGTGACCATTAATATTTCTGACTAATTTTGTAAAGTCTTTCTTTTATTACATAAATTATCTATTTATTTCATTACTTTTTCTAGATAGTGCCTGCCTCCTCCAGAACATCCATAATTGATGACGTCACAATACCCGTTATAATATGAGTTTCTTCAATAAGACAGTGAAACATGGCAAATACTACGTAGTGCATGTGATTGATTGAGGCATTGAATTACATCTATAGTGAAAATCTTACTAGAGTTTTTTCAGTTAAGGACCAGACCATAGACCATGGACTTAAAGTTGAATCCCACACTTGGCAAGAAATCTGAAACCTTGAGATATTTATGAAACTTTGCCAAAAAGTTCTTCAAAAAGAAAGCTTTCCAACGTAAAAAAAAAAATAGGCGGGCTATCCAACATAATTTTCGAACTATGATCTTTTCAAAATCTTATGTCATTACATTAAAACATATTGTAAAATACTAAAAAAGTGTGGGACTTGTATCAAAAAGCAGCGTCACTCGAACAATATCCATGAGATATTTATGAAAAATTAAAGGAATATAGCTGAAAGTACACTTTATTGAAAAACAAGTCTTTGAAGGGGGGTTACCGATGTTTTTTGAGAGTTACGTGGTGTACAATATGAGAAAATTATGAAAAACAGTTCAACAAAAATAAGTCCCCTTAAAATAAACTTGAATATCTCAAATATTCCTTCTCCGATTTTTATGAAAGTTGAATTGGATTATAGGCCTGTATATCGACCCAAAATGTGTGCATTTATAGTTTAGTGCCATTATTACTGGCTGAGCCAGCAGCCTTCGAGTGAGCCTACCCCTGTTTTAAAAAATCTGTGGCTTTTCCAGTGCATATGAACAATTTGACCAAGCGGGGGTGCCACCAGCTGGGGTGCTTTTGTTGAACTATGGAGTACAATAGGTGGAGCAGCTGTATTCTGTGGGATTCAACTTTAAGTAATAGATAACGCCCTCGTTTGTGACAATATGCAATATATCCGAGGGCTTTAGCCCGAGGATTATTGCATATTGTCACAAACAAGGGTGTTATCTAACTTATACCACTAAGTACAAAACAAATTAATTTAAATCCCTTTGTTTGTCTTCAATCCTTCTTGTTTGACAACATTTCATTGTATTTGTTGTACATTCCTGTTCCTCAGTTCATTTGAAGGTTGGCAGCCCTGAAGGCAGCAGGTCAGAATTCTTTCTTCTCAGGAAATAATACAATACATTAATTTTGTAGATAGAAAGATGGATGGAAAGATAGATAGAAAGATAGATAGATAGTTAGAAATAACACAATACTTTAATTTCATAGATCAATTTTATAGATAGATAGATAGACGGATAGATAGATGGGTAGGTCGATAGTGCAGCCCTCTCAGCCAAGGTCTCTTTGGTGAGGCTCATTATTACAGTCGCTGAGAAAATTAAAATTTGAAGTTATGAAATAGATTTTAAAAAAATAGAAAGCAATGAGCAGGTGTTCGGGGGCGGCAGCCCCCGAAATAAGAAGAAGCAGGGGTTCGGGGCGGTAGCCCCCGAATTAAGAAGAAAAAAAATTCTTTGAGCTTGCCAAATGGGGCAAAAATTGTTGGTCTGCTGCTCCGCTATTTTTTGTTGCGGCTAGTCTATCCAAAATGAACTATTTTATCAAGTGACCTTAATTTTGATAATTATTTCAGATATTGATATAAAAAAGTGAATACAGCCTTTTTATTGATACCAGTTACACTTTATAGAATCTTTCTCCTTGTTTACTGTCTGTGTTGTTCAGTTTTAATCCTTTGTTGGTCAGTTTTGTTTTAGTGTTTCCTTCAATTTTGTCAACTTGTAGTCAGCCAAGCATGCAATATCATGGTCAGGTGTATGAGCTGTGATATGCATTATATCAGAGCGAAATCCTGCCTTCTGATTGGCTAGAAAAAGCAAACAGTGGTATAAGACCACCTTAAGTTACTGTAACAGAGCTAATACCACCAAATACCACCATAGCGGACCAATTGCTGAGGAACAATAGGTTTTAGAGAAACAGAGAACAAAAACAAACAATAGGATTGAATTTAAGTAAGTTTGAATAATTCCATGCTGTGAGTAACAACAAACTTTAAGAAATGCATAATCTTGTTTGCAATATCTTGTCAATGTAGCTGACCAGTGGCAGATCCAGATAGGGTAGTCTAGTGTCCCATACTTTTTCCAAATTGTTACATGTATTCCCATCTCATTGGCGGGGCCGACTCGGGGGGGGGGGGGTGGACAAGTGGGCTGAACCAAATTTCAAGTTTAAGTCTGCTGACAGGCTATTCTTGAAAACGATGCATATATATTTAATTTGCTATGTACATTTTGCCCCTATAGTTATTGAAACTTGCACATATCTGAGTGACAGAAGACGATGGAAACAATTGTTGTTCGATGTGTGCAGGCTAAATTCAATTAAGGTGGCGACCACTTAATTTCCAGGGTGGGGGCGAGGTGGGAGTCAGGAAATTATTTATTTCAGGGTAACGGCCACAGTAATTATTATCTATTTTTATCACGGAAAGTCATCAAATATTCATTCCAAAATCAAGCAACACTTTGTTAAGAAAAAACCCCACCGGAAATAATTTATTGTAAGACTGCCCACAAAAGCTATGCAACAAGATATTTTCAAAGTAACTCGAACCCCCCCCCCCTTGAGATAAAATGGTGGCCCTCGTTTGTGACGATATGCAATATATCCGAGGGCTTTAGCCCGAGGATTATTACATATCCTCACAAACAAGGGTGTTATCTAACTGATACTACTAAATACAAAACAAATTAATCTAAATCCCTTTGTTTGCCTTCAATCCTTCTTGTTTGACAACATTCCATTGTATTTGTCGCACAGTCATGTTCCTCAGTTCATTTGAAGGTTGGCAGCCCTGAAGGCAACAGGTCAGAATTCTTTGTTCTCAGGAAATAATACAATACATTAATTTTGTAGATAGAAAGATAGATAGAAATAACACAATACATTAATTTCACAGATTAATTTTATAGATAGATAGATAGATAGACAGATAGATTGATAGATTGATAGATAGATAGGTATGTCGATAGTGCAGCCCTCTCAGCCAAGGTTTTTTGGTGAGGCTGATTATTATAATCGCTGAGCAAATTTTATTTAGAAGTTAAGAAATAAATTCAAATTAATAGGAAGCAAGGAGCAGGGGTTCGGGGGCGGCAGTAAGAAGAAAAAATAATTCTTTGAGCTTGCCAATTGGGGCCAAAATTGCTGGTCTGCTGCTCTGCTATTTTATTTGCAGCTTGCCTATCCAAAATGTACTATTTTATCAAGTGACCTTAAATTTGATCATTCATTTAGATATTGGTATAAAAAAGAGTGAATACAGCCTTTTTATTGAGACCAGTTACACTTGATAGAATCTTCCTCCTTGTTTACTGTCTGTGTTGTTCAGTTTTAATCCTTTGTTGGTCAGTTTTGTTTCAGTGTTTCCTTCAATTTTGTCAACATGTAGTCAGTCAAGCATGCAATATCATGGTCAGGTGTATGAGCTGTGATATGCATTATATCAGAGCGAAATCCTGCCTTCTGTTGGCCTGAAAAAGCAAACCGTGGTATAAATATATAAAAGCTTAAGGCATCTCATTCAAAGCATCAAGTGCAACTTATCAAGTGCAACTTAATTGTTTGATATTTTCAGTTACATGTTGTAACTACTTAAGCCACGCATGGTCCACTAATCTGTATCAACAACTAATTGGTCCTCTGAGGTCTAAGTCCATGGTCCCTGGTCCTTAACTGAAAAAACTAAACTCTATTTGAATACCATAAAAACGTATTACGAAGCCTCTGACATGTCTTATTGGTTTGGAATAGACAGTGACTGTTCAATGTTTGTGTTATTAAGCTGCTAATCCCATTAACTGGTCAGACTCAGCTGCTCTCTGAAGCAGTATTACGTTTCTCATTGCTTTCTACGTTCAAATTATGGATTTGGAGGACCTTTTTATTCCTGCCAACAGCTAGACTAATCAGAAAATCTAAGAAATGATATGTGGACAGTAAGAAAACTTGCCCAGGAAACTCATACTAATTGAATTAGCTGTAATGGAAGTAGTTGAACTGGCAAAACCAGCCTCATTCGTATATATGTGTCAATGACCATTTATAAGCCAGGTCTGGGAGTGTGTTCAGTCACTGAAGGCTGTGTCATAGTGGAAATCGTCTAATACAACTATACCTTTAAAGTTACCCTGAATGATAGGTCAGGTTTTCACCAAAAGTTTTTCTGATTTTTCATGGTCTAGCATATCGTGACCATACTGCCTTGCCCTTGTGTGAAAAGTTTCTTTGCTCTGGGACATTTTTTTGAAATGCACTAAATGGCCCCTGGATTTATTTCAGGTACGGACCGAAAAAACCTGCTGTTTTGCCTGCTATCAACAATATGACATCATCACCACCGTAAGAATTTGTTAAATTATAACAATATATTTGTTGGAATGCTGTAATTGGACAGCTATAATCCATACAGATGATGACACGGTTTTGCAGGGCATTAATGAGTTTGTGACACATTCCACCAGGTGGCTACCATTAATGCACAGTTTCTCCATTAATGCACAGTTTCGCAGGACAATAATGAGATTATGACTTTTAAAGCAGGTGGGCAAAAAAAAATTCCCAAAAACATTTTCAAAATGAAAAAAAATTTTCAGAAAAAGTTAGTTCCAAAACAAACAAAACCTTTCCAAAAAAAAAGTCAAAATTTTAATATATTTATTTTAATAAATGAAAAAAATATATATATATAATTTAAAAAAAATATATAAATAATAATGATAATGATATATTTTTGTCGCGCCTTAGTATCATTAAGGCCCGGGCCGCTACCTGCCCTCGGTTGCCAGTCATTAATCACCTGTAAGGCCCTCCAAAAAAACATTATTGTATAAGTTATATTCAGATGTGGTAGGGGAATCATTCCATAAGGCATTTAAACTGACCCAGAAAGGGTCTTATATAAATTTATGTTACCGTGTCATCATCTGTATGAATTATAGCTGTCCGATTACAGCAATTCCAACAAGTATTAGTTTCCTCAATAAGTATAGGTTATTCACCTAGGGAGAGGCAATATGTGATAAACACATATTGCCGATCCCGCGGTGAATAACCGGCTTATACCATAAGACAAAACTGAAACTTGTCATTTGTTGCTGTGGGTTTTTCACAGCTTCACTTCACTCTTATGGGAGGATAACTGGACAACAAAGAATATGGGTTTTATTGCAGTGAAATACTGTCTCATGATTGGCTCACAGAGGTGTCGAATGGTATAAATATATTTATACTACTGTTTTATCCACCTATTCAATGACGGGGTTTATAAGAAATATCATACATAATAATAATAATAATAATAATAGAAATTTATATAGTGCCTCTTCTAGGATACTGCTCAGAAGTGCTTGTGCTGACATTAGTTATTTATATAGAAGCTTTTAAACAAGATTGTCCTTAGATTTTTTCTTTAAGCTCTCCAGGATCTTTGAAACTCTTACACTTTCTGGCAATTTTATCCAGAGTTTTGGTGCCACGAAAGAGAAGGCTCTTTCTTCAAATATGTCTTCAGTGTTTGAAGTCGGCTCCTTTAACAGTGTCTGGCCGTCACTTCTCAAACTATAGAGTTGATAAGGTTTCAGCGTAATTAGTTGCTCTATATACCTCGGTGCTTGGGCGTTAAGGGCTTTCCAAGCTGTTGCAATTAACTTGAAATGAATTTCAGCAGGAATTGGTAGCCAGTGCAGGTTCTTTCTGTAAGCTCCCACGCCATCGTGTCATCTTATTTTCTCTATCAGTCGGACAGCTGAGTCTTGCGCCATACAGAAGGCCATTGCCATAGTCAAGATGAGGTGTGACAAGTGCATTTACGGCAGTCTTCACTGTTTCCTCGTTCATAGATTTTCTCAGTTGTGAGACATTTCTTAGATTGAAATAAGCATTACGGCACATTTTGTTCACTTGTTTCTCCATGTTCATCTTTTTGTCAAATGTAACTCCAAGATTTCGAACATGCTCAGCAGTTCTTATGTATACATTTTCCACAATACAGTAATTGAGGACAATTTGAGTTTGTTCAATTGACATTGAGTGCCAATCAAGAGAAGTTCTGTTTTTTTCCCCGTTGTTACACAGCTTGTTTTCATGGAGGAGGTTTCGAATTTCTGTTATGCATTTCTCCATTTTCATTTAAGAGTTTTCTTGCTCTGTGAATGTTGGTTTGAACGACAAGAGAAGTTGTTCATCATCTACATATTTTAGATCTTCGACTTGGTTATTTGCAGCAACTTACTTACTGGAGCTATATAGGAATTGAATAGTATTGGGCCCAACATGGGGAACTCCAAATTTGAGAGGAAGTTTGCCAGATGTTGTATCATTTACTACAACAGATTGTGACCTATTGGTGATATATGACTTGTACCAGTCCAGAGCAGAGTGATCTACACCATATCCGTTTTTCAGTCTTTTCAATGATATCCCATGATCAATTGTATTGAAGGCAGCTGACAAGTCTAGCAGCACCAACATGGTTATTTCCCATTTGCTCATACATGTATTCAACATGATGTTGTTTCGATTTTAGTGAGCTGGGTATCTGTACTATGAAATTGCTTTTAAGCTGATTGCTTGTCATCATCAAGTTTATTCTGAGCAAGGTGATGCGTGTATTTTCTGATAACTGCACCCTCAATGACATTGCCCTGGAATGACAAATTTGACACTGGCAGATAGTTTTTCTCCATATGATCAAGGCTTGCATTCTTTAGCAGTGGCTTAACGAGTGCATGCTTCAATTCTGATGGCATTTCTCCAAGAGACAGTGATGCGTTGACAATCTCCGTTATAATATGGAGAAATTCCTCAAGGCATTCAACCATGTGGGAATAGGGTCTAGTTCACAGTACTTGACTGGCATATCCTTGATGAGTTTCTTAATGGCATCTTGTGATAAAGACTGGAACTAAGATAATTTGTTGCCTGAAAAGTTGTCTTCCTCAGTAGTTGTATTTGTCACTGAGTCAAGTTTGACCTGAGTTTTCTTGATCTTTTCATCAAATTTGTTTGCCTGATCTTCACAGTTTGTTTGATATGGTATTGGTAGAGGTAATTCTTGTTTCCTGTTCAGGCTTGTGTTAAGTGTCTTGAACATGGCTTTTGCGTTTCCTTTGGTATTTTCAATCTTAATCCTGAGATCATCTGACTTCATTTGATTTATCTGGTCATTCAGTGCATTCTGTTTAGCTTGAAAAATTTCCCAATCTTTCTGCAGACCTGTTCTTCTCCATCATCTCTCAGCTTTTCTTGTAGCTGTTTTAAGGCTTTTGATATCAGCATTAGTAAAAGGAGTATATTTAAGAAGAGTGACAAGTTTTGTAATAACAGGGGCATGTTTGTTGAGAACATCTGTGGATGAGTTGAAGAGAGCAACCAGTTCAGACAGATAGCTGGACGTTTTCTGCTGTTGCACTTTATGTGACAAGTGTTTCCTCATGTCATTCTTGAAGTCGGGCATACTGATACTTCGAGTTTTCTAAAAGATACTTTCTTTTGAGGATTTTGACCTTGGTCAACTGACATGTTAAAGAGGGCACAGTTGTGGTCAGAGAGCAGGTCCTCAACTACAGTGGGTCCCAAATTATTACGCAAGTTGGTTTTTTATGATATCTCAAAAACAACGAAACACATTTGAAAATCCTTCCCACATGATAATGTATGTTCCATGAAGGCAATGTCCTGTAAGTTTTGTCCGATTCTGGTGGTGCAGTGAGGAGTTACGCCATAAAGCAGCTAATACCCTGTTTTTCGATGTTCCAAGTTATTACGCAAATGTAAGAAAAAGTGATCCAAAAGTACCAAAATGATCTTTTAATCATCTAAACACTTACCTCTTAATGTTTGATGAAAAAACAGAACCTTCATTTAAAAAATGGTTGCTTTAATGACAAAGATATCAATATTATTACCCTGCATTGAAATAACATTGAAATTACTAACTTTTTGCACTAAAAAGCTCCTCCAAGACAAACAAAATTTTTTATCATTATAAGACTCTCTCTAACTGTTCCTTAGGTTTAGAACTCTTCCCAAAATTAAAGAGAAGCCATTTCGACCAATTAACATGAACAATATCTTTAAATGAAAATGATGGGGATTGGGCTTGCATTGACGGCAATGCTAATTTTATGGTAAAAAGAAGCACACATTTTTGACTTATTGTTAAATGTTTTGTAGAGAAAGAGAAATTGGTTCATCTTTACACTGGATACCATCATAGTCTCACTGATATATTGTAATGTGAATTGGTTGTGATATGACTTTTTTTTTTAAACAACAGAGGCTTTATATTATATTCAAGAAAAATGGTCATTTAAATGTTATTCCAATGAAGAAGTTTTATATTGATTTGTGTTTATATGATTAAAAGATCATTTTGGTACTTTTGGATCAATTTTCTTGCATTTGCGTAATAATTTGGGACATCGAAAAACAGGGTATTTACTGCTCTGTGGCATAACTCCTCACTGCACCATCAGAATTGGACAAAACTTACAGGATATTGCCTTCATGGAACCTAATTTGTTATGTGGGAAGGATTTTAAAATGTGTTTAGATTTTTTTGAGATATCATACAAAAACCAACTTGCATAATAATTTGGGATCCACTGTATACAATCTCTGAGAATTGAATTTCTGTGGGTTATAACATGGTCAAGTGTATTTCCATCTTTGTGGGTTGGTGACTGGTGAGGATATATGTTGTTCAAGCTAGTATATTTCAAGAATGCTGTTGAATTGGACAACCCTAGCATCAGTAGGTTTATCCAAATGGAAGTTGAAATCCACCGGTATTATGATCTCATTGTGACTTTCAAGACTGGTACTGAGCTAGGAACTGTGTAAATTCTTCATAAAACTGGGAAATTGTATATTGATTCTGCTAAGACGGTTCCGGCCTGTAAACCAGATGGACCATGACTATGTTGCCACTCAGATATATATATTTCAATTTCCATGTGTTCAAAAGTTTTTGATTTTGTTTTTTCTTTCTTTGTTGCTTTGAGGTCTGATGACTCTGATCGCGAAATGCAGCCTACTCCGCCGCCAGGCCGACCTTCGCATGGTGAGCCAAGGTAAAAACATTCTCCATTTCTTTCAATTCACCAATCTCAAATGCATCATCTGGTTTTAGCCAAGTTTCAGTGAAAAGAAACAAATCCAGCTCAAACTCATCTCTAAATGACTAAAATCCTTTACTGAATGAGTTTTTTGTCTCAGACTTTGAGTACCCACAAGCAAGCATTTAGGATATGGTTGGTTGAGTTCTTGGGTTTCTTGCCAAAGCAAGAACAGTCTGTGTTTTGTTCTGTATTAGATAAAATATCAAACTTATTTTTTACCTTGAATGAATGAACATGGTGAGTGCTACGGTTGATTGGTTTTGTAGGTTTTGTGGCAACAATCAGTTTTTATGGCTATTCAGGCCAATGCGCAAGACATCAGAATACAGCTTGTTTTATGTAGACATGATTTTCATGGAGGTAGCTTGCAGGATTTACACCAATGCTTCACAGTACTAGTGAAACGTGCAGAGGAAGAGTATATGTTCAGAGATGAATTACTATACAGTGCGGGTGTAGACACAGAGAATTTGATATAAGCAGAGTTGGTTCAAATGCTCCACATTACGGGTGAGAATAAAATTACAGGCAATTTCATTAGTACGCGATTCTATGGTTTTGTGCCCACTAAATACATAGGATTTTAGGTTAATCTGACTGGTTTGGAAGCAATAAAACGTCATACATCTAATATATCAGACATATAGTAAGTCCCTGGTTTGCATTGATTTCTCACTGGCAACTGTGAAAGACCAGAATCGCGTACTAATGAAATAACCTGTAATGTTGTATGGAGTGTAACTGCTGCACAGAATGGGTGTAGACTCTGATTATGGTATCACTTGTTGAAGCGCCTCACAATACGGGTAAACACAGAGAGAGCACAAAATCAACCTGGTATAGAGCGTAGGCGCAGGTACCACACAGTACAGGTGCAGTCACAGAGAAATAAAGACTTGGTACGAGTACTTCACGGCACAGGTAAAACACAGAATAAGTGAAAATAGATGTAGTGTAGAGATAATATACACAAGTGCCACACAGTAAGGGTGTAAAGTGTAGGTACAATTTACAAGTACAAGTGCCACACACTGCAGCGCATTTCTTAACATGGTAACTGGGAGACCAAACGGTCTCGTATCAAGGACATTCCTCACAATCTTTACAATAGAACTTCTACTTATGTTATCATTCTGATTTCCGTTTTTCTTAAATTTAAAATTTGTTGAACTTGTTTTGGATCTTGAGCTGACCCATAGATGTGGCGCTTCAAAGCCCAACAAATATCCATCGGTCTCCCAGTCGAAAATCCTTTAAAAATGCTCTGCGGCACGCAATACGAGTGTAGATATTGGTGCCTCACAATACGGTGAAACACAGAGCACAGAGAATTATATGCAGTATAGAGTGTACGAGGGGTTTTCCAAAAGTTCTGTCCAACTGGTCCTAAATTCAGCAATATTTCATGTAGACACTTGATATTTTGGTCAGTTAAAACTGAGGTAATTTTCAATTGATCCCCCAAAAAACAGATCACAGAAATAAAAATAATTGCTGACTCTGTTGCCATGGAAACCAGAAGTCTTGAAATGCGGCCCAGAGCATAAAAACAGACAGAACCACAAATATATTTTCAAAACATTTAATTATTTTGAGAGTTTTTTGACTGAAAACGTGTAGAAAATGGGCATCATTATTTCACAACTTCTGTAAGTGATCAATTTGGTACATAATGTGGTTTTTCATACATTCAATCCATTTGAAAGGCATGTCTTTAAGTCATCAGATTGTGGACAGTGTTGGCATTATGCGGTTTTCTGATTCTTGGATTTCCTGATGTGGCGTCTAATCCTTCAAAAAAGCCTTTATTAAGTTCAGATGGTTCTATTACTCATGCTATCTTCTTAGTATCTATATTCAAGAAGTTTCTTTCTCTCTCTGTCAGATTTTGAAAGCAAATTGTATTAATTTCATATATGTCTGTAATCTCACTGACCGATCATAAAAGTTGCTCATCGCATGGAAAACAGAAGCTACGGAATCATGAATAGTTAAGTGACTAAATATGTTTAATAACATTGTTTCCATTGTTTTTTATTGCTTCAAAATAAGCCCATTGCTTGTTATGCGAAAAAAATCATTGATGTACTTCGATTCAGTGAGTGGAGCCAATTACATTGGACAGGTGCTAAACTAATTGCTAGAAATTACTACAAAATCTGGGCCACATTCCATAACTTCAGGTTTCTATGGCAAGCAAAAAGCCATTTATTTGTATTTCTAAAATCTGATATTTTGCAAATCAATTGCAGATTACATAAATATTAACTGACCGAAATTTCATATGTTTCTGTAATATATATCAAAAGTTATGATAACTTGGACAGAACTCATGGAAAACCCCTCATATGTACAAGTACCACACAATAAGGGTGTAGACACAAAGAAATGTAGACTTGGTACAGGTGCTTCACAGTACAGGTGAAACACAAAGAGCACAGATGTAGTACAAAGAGCAGGTATGTAGACTTGATACAGGTGCTTAACAGTATGGGTGAAACGCAGAGAGAAGATATATAGTGCAAAGAGCAGGTAAAAGTGCCACACAGTACAAGTGTAGACTAGGGTGCATCATCTGCGCCTATATCATCAGAACTTAATGCACTTTTGCTGTGTTGTTCCTTTATGTCATAAAAGAAGGCCAGCAAAATTTTAGGAAAAAATTCCAATGTATTAGGTATTTTTTTGCCGTTTCACGGTTGTTAATAACGTTTTCATTTTTAATGTTATTGAATTATAAATATGTAGTTAGATTTCTTAGAATAAGAGCTTTAATTTTAATACCAACATCTATGGTTTCGACTCAGAAGAAGTTGTTTTTTACATGTTGATATTTTCTTTTTGAATTTGTGAAATGTGATAAATCGAAAAAACAATGTTAATATGACATTCTGAACCCAAAAAAGTCTCTAAGCTAAGGAAGTGATCCACCATATCACCTGATAAAACCTTGATTGAATAACAATGTAGTAAAAAAAAAGACATAGCAGAACGTCATTGCATTGAAGTGATTTATTTTACATATTTACATGTACTTAACGTAAATTTGTACACTTGGATTTTGTTAAATAGATATCTGAAAAATAAGTTGAAATTTCTACTTTCTTCACCTAAGTTTGCCTTGTACTTAATTCCAATGAACAGTGATAGTCGTGCAAAACTTGACCTTTTAAGCATTCATTTCAAACATTTTGTCACCATAGGGCAGATTTCACGAAAAGTGCTCTCAAAGGGTACCTTAAACTTTCCATTCCTTTTGTTATCTCTCTGTTGCTTCCTGAAGCAAGTGAACCCATTACTAAATACATCTGTGAGCTAAAGAATAAATATCAATAAAATTATCCTCAAATATGCAGCTTTTTGCTTAAAATTATTATTATTTTTTATCCTCATTAGGACAATTTTGGACGACCAAACTTACTGGTCATCAGACGTGCTTACTTTGGCACTCTGTGGAATCTGCTAAAAGCAATTCAGCAAAATGTAATGATATGTGATTGATAAAAACATTTTGAAAATTTTTTTGGAACCTTTTTTTATTGTGTTGGTCATTAAAAACATGGAAAAAAATGATAAATAAAAAAAGACTGCTAATGTAACTCTATTCCGTCACAGGACACTAGGGTTACATTAGCAACTTTTAGAATGGAATTTTTCTGTGTTCTTGCTACTTATGCCAATTTATAATGTGAAATTCTAAACATTTTTTGACAAACATGTCTTATTTGCCTAAAAACATCACCAAAAACATAAACAACTGCATGAGGTAGCTGTTTTTTTAATGCTAATGTAACTGCAATTTCGCGTCTGTCCATTTTATTGTGTTACATTAGCAAAATTTGCCTATCCAAATTACATTAACGAACCCATGTTTAGATCTCAAATTTGTTCTGAACTGAAAGCCAGGTCTCCCAGGAGCAGGCCAGGTTTGTCACCCTGCTGGTTTTTCATTTATATTGCCGTAGGATCAGTATAAAAAATTCCTTCCTCCATCATTTATCGTTGTTACATTAGCACAAGGCAGTATTTTTAGTTACTCTGATCTGCCAATCCAACAGATAACAGTGTTCACCCATGATTTTATTTAATGGATTGACACAAGAAAAGATTTGGATTTCCGCTCTTTTTTAGTCCTGCCAGCTATTCTCAGAAAAAGCACACTGGGAAAATCTTAGAAGCTACGAATCGATTATGTCTGGCCTTATTAGCCTTGTGCTAATGTAACTTGTGGTAAGGACATTTTGCTACTTTTCGTGAAATCTGCCCTAGTCTAAAATTTATATTTTCCGAAGTTCCTCAAAGTGAAAAATTGTCAGAAACATAGCTTTGTACCATTCAAATTAAAGCTTGTTTTATTCCTATATCAAACAATATGTTGGATATTTCTAACCACGATAATGTGAATCATCACTTTCCGGCATTTTTGGACTGAACTTTAATGCAAAAGTGCCACCCTAAGGCCATAACCGATCTTACTGACATTTTGTAGAGTATCTTTCTTCAGGCAATGGAACAATACGGGGGAAGTGCAAATGAATGTGACAATTTTTTTAATTTTTAGGGGCAGACGATGCACCTTACACTGCGTTAGCAATTATTATGCAACCAAGCTTTTTCGAGATATCTCCAAAAGAAATATGGCTATTTTGATATTCTTCACACACAATGATACTTGTGCCATAAAGCCAATACCCAGTCAATTTTGTCCAATTCTGTTAGTTCAATGAGGAGTTATGCAACAACATCAGGTTTTTGTGTGTTCCCAGTAATTATGCATTTCTTGGAAAAGCACCCAACATACCAACCAAACTTGTCTTAAAATGCTATGAGTGTTCATCTCATAACAAAAATTTAAAAATATAACCATCATTTTGGACATGGATGCCTTCATTTACAAAAGAATCCACATTATACAACTGCATAGCAAGCACCACTGTTTCCCATTGGATTAGCATTGTCAATCAGATGAGCTCAATTCATTTCAAAATTTTTGCTGGTATGCTTGTGCCAATTGAAGTTATTTGGTTAAGGGGAGAGTTGTAAACCTAGAGGAAGCAGAAAATATGTTTTTATAATTATTTCATATTATTCCCGGCTACTAGAAGCTTTTATTTGTAATAAAACTGTAATTTCAATGCTATTTCAATGCAGGGAAATAATATTGATTTCCTGAATATGAATGCATCCATGTTTGAGATGATGGTTCCACTTTTCTTTTAGTGTTAAGAGGTATATGTTCATGGCATTTTAAGATGGGTTTGGTCAATTTTGGGTGCTTTAGACTGCTTTTCCAAGAATTTGCATAATAATTGCTAAAACCTGATAACATAGCAGAACTCCACACTAAACAAACGGAATTGGAAAAAAAATGACAGGATTTTTGCTCCATGGCACACATGACATTTTGTGTAAAGGATATCGAAATACTGTAAATTCTTTTGGAGATATTATGAAAAAGCATTGCTGCATAATAATTGGGAATGGAGTGTAGTGTCGACACAGAGAAATGTAGACTTGATACAGTTGCTTCACAGTATGGGTGAAACACAGAGAGAAGAGATGTAGTGCAAGTAGCAAGTAAAAGTGCCACACAGTACAGGTGTAGACACAGAGAAATGTAGACTTGATACAGGTGCTTCACAGTATGGGTGAAACACAGAGACTAGAGATGTAGTGCAAGTAGCAAGTAAAAGTGCCACACAGTACAGGTGTACCTGGTGTAGACACAGAGAAATGTAGACTTGATATGGGTGCTTCACAGTATGGGTGAAACACAGAGAGAAGAGATGTAGTGCAAGTAGCAAGTAAAAGTGCCACACAGTACAGGTGTACCTGGTGTAGACACAGAGAAATTTAGACTTGATACAGATGCTTCACAGTATGGGTGAAACACAGAGAGAAGAGATGTAGTGCAAATAGCAAGTAAAAATGCCACACAGTACAGATGTAGACACAGAGAAATGTAGACTTGATACGGATGCTTCACAGTATGGGTGAAACACAGAGAGACGTTCTGCTAGAATTTCCTATTTCCACAACATTTGATAAAATTTTCTGTCCGCAGGGAAGGAGAGCTTGACAGACTGATGAGGAAGGTGTTAAGGTTCCAGGATCATCTTTGTGATCAAGTAAGAAAGACCAAAAAGCCAAGCAAAGAGATACTGGCAGCAGTTGACAGGGAAGTTCAAGAAGATCTGGAGAAGATCAAAGGCCTGATTGGGACCGTTGGTGGAAAATGCTTAGCAGGTCTTCCGCAAATGGATATATTGTTGGATTTCTTCACATATTACATTTTCAGTAGGAACGAAAAAATTCAAAAAATAAATCAAAAAGTTTCACAAATTCTGATAAATGAAGGCAATGCTCAGGAAATTTTTCGTCTTATCTTTGAGAAAGTCCTTGAAAATGAACTCATCATGCATAAGATAATTGATAATAAAAGAAACTGTCTTGCTTTGTATGATGTGCTCAAGCAGTGCACTGACAAGAGTGCTATTCCAACCAAAGATGATATCAAATCTCTGCTGACTAGGAAATTAATTGCAGCCAGTGAAGACCTGTTGACCACTCTTCAGCTGATGGAACACCTTATCAAAGCATACAGAGACCATGGCAAGACTGATCCTATTGAAGTATACTTGAATCCAATGCAAGATTTTTACGAAGTAAGTGATGACTTGAGATTAGCTGCTGGTCGAGTCATTAGAGCTGCTTATGGCACTCTTAGTAATTGCCTGGAATCTAGAAGTTTGATCAACACTCTCCTCTTCTTAGACTCTGGAATGATTGACGATGATGAGGCTGTAATCAAGGAGTGGTTTGAAAAGGCTGAGTTCCCTCTGCGACGTACATTCACAGCTGCAAAACACCAAGTAACGCAAAACCGTCATCAAATGACGAAGTGGTTCGAGTACGAATTGTCCCAAAAAGATTATAACTTCCTTCAAAGAAGTGTACTGCATTTGGTTGCCATCTTTGTGCACAATGATCGAATAATGAACCTGATCCCCATGGAATTCATTGAAGAAGCAAAAGATAGAAGGGATCTCCACGGTTGCACCCCCTTGCACATCGCATATCTCCATGGCAACCAGTCAGCTATTATGCTTTTGGAATCTAATCAACCGAATGTAGTAACAGATTACTTTGGAAGAACCCCTGAATCTTTTAGAATTCCTTATGACTATTTTGAAAGTGATTACACAGAATATTGTTGGAAAATTACAACTACAAAATCTTCTGTATTTGCCACCATGAAGAAAATGCTTATCTTGCCAATCAAAGAATGTGAAGCTATTGAAGAGAATTTCCAAAATTTGTTTGAAAGGATGGTCTCAAAAGATGGACTCTTGAATGCTACAGTGAATATTGCAGGATCAGTGCGAGAAAAACTGAAGGTGGGCAGATTTAACGAGGTCGATGTGCAGATACGCATGGAGAGCATACCTTTTGATTTGGAGCCATTTCCGGGTTATAGTCTTCACGAGCACTTCGTCAAGAGAATGGCTGAAATTGACTGGAGCCAAATTTCATTAAGACCAATTTCAGTCGGCTCAGTTAACACTCCATGGAAGTTCATATGGGAAAGGGAAGGCAGTTATAACGGCCTAGTGATATCAGTTGATGTTGTGCCTATCGTCATTGATCTGAAAAATGGAGGACTGACAGAACAACAACAACAAGAGAATTTGAATTTAGTTGTCAGGAATGCTCCGAGTCATGAGAGACTGTGTTTTCTGAAGAGTGATATCTTCTATGATCTTTCTCCTTTCATAACCGTCTGTTTGCATGAATGGGACATCCTTGATAACCTGACCCCTGGTTGCCGTCTTGGAATTCTCATCGCAAAGGCCTTGTTAGAGGTTATTATTTATCATATATCTTTTTGTTCATTAATTTAATTGTGAAAGATTCTAATCATTTCTATGTATTTATGCCATATACGTTATAATTCTAAGCTTTATTCTATGGAATCACCAGAGACACATTTAGCACATTTCCATATAGACAAACATGTAAGGTAGTGCACTCACCTTTCTGATAATTTTGTTAAAGGTCCTGGACCAAGTGAGTGGCGATGACCAAGCATTCACAAAGGCTCCTATCACTTCTTATGTCATCAAGAATGCAGTTTTTTGGATTCTCGCTGGGGAAACGGTATATTATTCTCCTTCTTAGACAGATAAAGAGAACTATTGTGAAGCAATTTTCTTTGTTGCATGCATACAGTACAACCAAAATAATGTATGACTACCAGTACCACAGCAGGAAGGAAGAATCAGCCACTACATTACCTTTTCACGGCTTTTGGCTACCCCTGAATCACTTCCTACGTTTACCTACTTGAAACTGCCTTTTAAAATTACATGAAAATTACATTTAAACAACAGCATTCAAACTCCATCACCCCAATTGTGTTTAATTTATTTGATATTGTGCCCCTTTGCTAATTGCAATTGCATTGGGCACTGTCTAAATAGAGTTCTTAATATGGGCCAAGGTCGTTGTGAGGAGTCAAAGGTAGTTGTAAGGTGATTTGGGGTTGAGAGGAAAAAGGTGGGCAAAATAGGTAAACAGAGAATTTCTGACAGAAAATTGTATTACTTTATCTTGGATTATACTGTATGTATTGACTTGGTGAAAAGTTTGTGATATGAAGAAAATTTTTAACATATCACAGACTTTTCACTTTGCACAAAAGATACTTATTTATACTAACAGTTGAGTTCTTCTTTAGGTAAGATTTAAGTTTTTTTTCCACACAATGAAGACCTTTATCACTTTGTTTTTTTTTCCTTACTTGCAGCCACGACCAGCTAGAAATGACATGGAAGAGAAATATGGGCACCTTAAGCAGCAGCTTGACTTCAAGGAGACCAGCCCGACATGGACGACTGAGGAGGATTTGGGGAAATATGGAGAGGAAGGGAGAATGTGGGCTGAGACGATATTTGATGCAATCCATTTCATGGCAAGGGATTATAGAGAAAAATTTCGTAGTTTCTTATTACGAGAAGTCGTAGATCGCCATTTACACCGTGTTGATGGTTTGAAAAGCTTTATTGAGTGGAAAGAGGCTGATAAGGTATACGATGTATTAGATACCTGTGAGAGATGCTTGGAGAGGCTGAGACCATCTGTCTTCTTCAATGGAAGACAGACAGATAATTAAACCGATTAGCTTAAAAGATTTGGAGGAGACTCACAAGGTATAACAAGAACAAACACTCAGAGAGTGCATACGTAGGACTGCCAGCCTGCAATAAAATAGGCCTAGGCACCCATCTATGTTTGCATACATCCATCCATCCATATCTTAGGGTGATCCACATTTCAATGGGAAAAATCAAATCTTCTAAAACCCCAATTTGAAAGTCGAAATTGATGACCACATAAGTATCACAACACATGCAAAATTTCAGCCAAATCGGTTAATATTTAGAGGTGGCACAAAGCCCCAGAAGTTTATAATGTAATTCCTTATTCGGGCAACTGAAAAATTGGTCAATTTCCCAGATCTTTCTCAGAAGTGAATATTTTTTCCTGATTTTTTAGTATATGATAAAATTGGCATGGCAAAGTAATATCTGGGAGTATCTTTTTATTTATTATTTATAGTAAGTGAAATATTTGCCTTTTATATGAAAAAAGGCTTGGTAATTAACCCATGTAATATCTATGCTGATCTTCCACGAAACTTTGTAAGTCAGACAGAATATCAGGACTGGATAGGGCATCCTGGACATACTAAAAAAAGGTTACTTGATCAAAATAATACGCCGTTACTGCAAGATTTGCAGATGCCGATGATTTTGAGGTCTTCCGATGCATGGGCAAGCGCATGTTAAACTTCAACGGCTTTGTGCCACCTCTAAATATTAATTGATTTTGCTGAAATTTTAACACAATACCTTCTATCCATATAAGATTAGAATACAAGATTCAAATCAGAGAAATTCAGAAGAAAGTGTTTTTGGACCACCCTAATCTATCCATCTATCTTTATCTATTGAGAAGAATATCTTCTGTCCTATATCTATCTTTTGTCCCCCGGGGGGGCTTTTTACTATATGATTGTCTACACCTATGCTCGGCTGAAAAGGGTTCTTCAAGGAGTCATTTTCCCTAGCTGATGCTCGAAAAATGAGGTCTGAAATTCCCTAGACCTGGTCCATCATTTCTAGAATCCAAATTTTGGCAATATAATCCCTTTCGCAAGGCCGTATATGGCAATAAAAAAGATATCAATTTGCAGAAATTATTGAAATAATTAATTTTAAATGAACTTATGGATAATTTATGCCTCTTGAGGGCGAATTTTCCCTAGTTAAGGGTCCTCTGACTCCTCTTTTTGGGTTCACGGCACTCCGTTACTGAGTCTGGGTGCGAGACGCTCAGCTGAGCACCCCCGTAATTTTTTGCAATGAGAACCCCCCCAGGTTTTGTCCTACCTTCCTTCCTTCCTTCATTCCTTCCTTCCTTTTCCTTTCTTCCTGCCTCCTCCTTCTTTCTTTCCTTTCTTTAACAAATCTGTAAACACTTGCTCCATATTGCTGGCACTGCTATCACAGCAGCCAGAAAAGCATGGTAGAAGTGTATTTTATTAGTTGCATTAGAGTGGGGTATTTGGAATTATATCTGAACTTATCATCTGAGTTGCACATTAGTCATTTTCATATCTCAAAATGGAAATATATTAAACAATAACAATTTTGCAAACAAATCGCCCATTTCTGGAGCCTGTCACCCTAAAATTTTTGTATCTGGACCTGTATGATTGAAATATTTTGGCTATATATTGTTTAAGCATATCAAAATAAATTATTTAAATACAAAGATATGCTTAATTTTTCTCACGCCTGATTATTTGCCAAATATTGACATGACCACAACTCAAAATATAGACGTTCTGGAGAAATTCGGATTTCAGATTTGGAATCAGCATGTTCGAATTAGGTTTATAAAGGTATTTTTCCTCAGGTAGCAGACGCAAATTTTTTTTTTGTTGACTAGCTTTTTCAATAAAATCACCAAAGAGTCACGGTACCAGCCAAAATCGAAACGAGCTTTCAATGGACCACAAGTAAAGATACTACAAAAAAATCAGATTCATGCAATGCATAGTTTCAACAGGATCCTGGGCACAGAACAGAATCTACTTGTCAATTAGGGCCTGCTGGCAGTCCTAATAATATCATTATGATGCGTTAGATACCTCTGAGAGATGCTTGAAGAGGTTGAGATCATCTGTCTGCTTCAACATTTCTCAAACATTGGCCCTATGTTGTCTTTGTCATAATAGTTTGATTTCCAAATTGTTTAATTTTGGTGAGGGCCCAATAACCAAGCCTTTGATAGATAGATAGATGAGGTAAGTGCAGCCCTCCAACCCTCCAAATGAGTGCTAGAGAGTTGATTGAACTGTGGTAACTGAATGATTTAAGATGCATTGTAAACAAAATATCTCATGGTGTTATGTTGTGATATTTTATGAATTATTTTGTGAATATTTATTTACACGAATCAATCTTTTGTCTGTATTTCACACTCCTGAATGATATATCATTATCAAATTATGAACTGTTCGGCACAAAAAGGAGCTTAGTATTTCGTAAAAGTGTGATTTTGATAACTGTTGTGCAAAACGAAGCATAGATGTAGTACCTATACTAAGAACTTAAATCTTTTTTTGTTTACATTTTGCTGCTTATATCATACCTACAAAGCTGGCTGATATGTAAATGATATGTAAATATCCATAGGCTTGACATGAACTAATGAGAGGATCTATTGGGGTTTGTCACTTCAAGTGCTTCACTTGTTCAGTCTGGTAAACTGAAAGAATCAATTATGTAACACAACACAACTATGGACTGATATTGTTTTGCAAACTACATGGGATTATAAAGAGTATGTATACAGTTGGTATTAAAGTTTTGTTTATTTCACCTTAAAGTGTTGTTTAAGCTGTTGTTGTACTATTTCCTGAGTGTTTGTGAATGTTAGGATGTATTAAAGCTTCTTAAAAACAATTAAGGGGATCAGTGAATAGAATAGATATCACACCAACAATAATGTGCAACCCATGCAGGCTGGACCCCAATGTTCTACCAATCTTGCAGACATGCTTCCACAGGAAATGAATACATCTTCTTTATAGATTTATTTCTCAGGCAGTCTGTTGATATTTTTGCCACACAGACTTCAACAAAACTAATTTAGAGAACTCATAGTGAATTATACTATGACATTTGAAGGCTTTACATCATATTTGAAACCCATGGAAATTTAGCCCAGAGGGAGGCAACCATGTTTTGGAACAGCTAGCTCCAGTAACAGGAGGGAAAAAAGGATTATTACTATCTCATTAAAATATTTTATACTGTCAACTGTGTTAGATAAGTCAAGTAAGTGTAATACTATTAATTTGAAGTGGGTGACACCTTGTTGAATGGTTACCCAGGGGCCAGTCCCCAATATTTCAGTCCACCAGACATGGGCTGTTGTTTATTATATAACAGTATGACTGTTATTGTCTGACATGACAAACAACATGTACTGTATGTAGAGTGGAGTTCCTTGAAAGCGATCTTTATTTATAGAGGTAGGTAGACAATGACCAAGAATAATGCCAGGAACTGCACTTTATCAATCTAAAAGATTTTAGACACTTTTTATAAATACCAAATGGTATTTCCAAAGCCATGGTTGTTTTTGAATGTAAACATTTGACTTTTCATTCCATTTGTTACTAAACATGTTTGTATTTCCTCAAACCATTCTAGGAATGACAAAACTAGATAAAAAACCAATCAGGGTTTTTGTTAGAGATTTCAAAATAGAATGTATAATGTCATTCATGAAGTGATGTGGTTTGTGTGCAACATTATCAAGTAACTAGAAAAGCCGACGACAGTAATTTTGTATTTTGGGTGTATGATGTCCTGATTCCTGAAATATTCCTTTGTAAATGAAAGAAGAGGCTGTAGGAAATACCCAGATATAACTTATTTGAAGACCATTAATTCCCAAAGAGTTCTAATTTATTCATTTTTGTGCAACATTTAGGGAAATATCAAACAAAGAAAAAAGCAAGGCCCCTTTACATTAAATGCCCCCCCCCTCGAGCAAAGAAAAATAAATATTTTAATGTCATAAAAATGGGTTAAATTGGTTGTATTTGTTGTGTTTTGAGAGTGAATTTATGAGCAGGCCCATGCAATGGTAAATTTAACAAGAAAATCTTTTTCAAAAAAAAAGATATGCAGGCTGCAGTTATAACATATTTCAAATTTCAAACTAATAATTGTTTTAATGTAAATATATATAAAATATAAAATTGTGTTATTGATCTTTTGTCTTATTCCAGTTTTGCCTATTGTTTTTTCTTTATTTATCTGGGTCACTTAGGAAATCCTAGCCCATCTGCCAAAAATCAAGTTCCCCCATAACCTGCCGTGACTAAAGCATTAGTGCATTAGTTTATCCATTTCTACTACAAGGGGTAGTCCTTAACACACCATTTCTATGTATTTTCTGGCATTTTTTCTGGCACCCAGACAATGAGTCATAAACACTCCATTAGAGCGCGTCCAAAACTCAATAAGAACGCTCACCCTCAAGTAGAACGCTCTATGATTATCCCCCGTGTATTAGGTGTGTATACAATGTATGTATATATATGCAAGTGGTGTCTGGAAGACTTTTCAGGTAAAAAAAATATGTATTCATATCATGCTCTGTCATGTAGACATATGTATTTCGCATACACATTTATATTTGACAGAAAAGCAATAATTGCTGGAGAAACCTTCAATCGACATCTTAACTCTCCAATGGCCACAGGCCTACTAAGAGAGCGGTGTGTTGAGCAGTGACACTTGTACTATTTGCCGACATAGAGTATCACACTGCACTGCAAACATAATATGCAACCAATCCCCATTTTCTGACTAGTAAGATGTACATTGATATCAGAGTAATAATGTAATAATTTGCACAGATGAGAATTATGCCTATGTTCTTGGCAATATGTCACATTAGACTGGCGGGATTTTGGAAATATGTGGATGGTAGGGGAACGAGGGGCAAAACGGGCCATCTAACTTCGAAGGCTCGCTGCACGAAGGTGGCATGTCATGCGAATGCCAAATAAGGTCTGATCCATGAAGAAGTTCCAATACCACTTGCTCAAAAGCAGAAAAGTGCTTTTTTAATAGTTCCAATTCAGATTTTTCCCTATTTTCAAAAATGCAACTTTATCCCGTTTTGCCCCATGCTTGGGGCAAAATGGAATTTCATATGGGGCAAAATGGGAAGAAATAAAGTTGCAAAAGTTCTGCAATAAATCAGCTGTTTTCATAACAGCCAAACTAAAAAACAAGTTGACAAACAAAAATGCATTAATTCATGTCATTGCAATGTAAGAATATTGCAGAATACTAAGAGTAAACATAGCAATAAATTATGAAGTCAACATCTAAATACAGGGTGCAATTATAGCTGGGGAGTGATGCTAGTAATTCTACATTCTATATAATTATTTGTCAAATTATTAACCATAAACATTAGGTTACAAAAGAAACAAAATTAGTTTTTGTGGAAATGTGACATTTTTATGAATATTCAAATAACTCCGATTTCCGAGTTTTCTAAATAATTTAACGATTTAAACTGGTATTGGATTTGACTATGCTTTTTGAAAGGTAGTTACATTAGTTTCACTTTCAACAATACAGGGTTTTACCACAAAGTATAAGTCCTCAAGGTATTATTGATGACTTGGATTAGATCCACAAATCTCTTGTGATTCAAATTTTGCCTGTTATATGGCCAGAAAATCTATCAAATGTCTCAAATGTTATGGTTGAATTGACCCAATATCAAGCTTCAACCTTTTCTTGGCTGGGTTTGCTTTTTTGTGCTTCCCATTTTGCCCCCGCAGGAGGACTCCATCTTGCCCCAACCATGCAGGGTCGATTAATAATGACCTACTCAGACACGACTAAACACCAGACTAAATTTTTTTGCTTAATAAACAAGCTTAGTAGTCCTCTTATAACACTGACCATGAATTATTTGGCTTTGAACGTCATTGGAGGTACTACACCATTTCCAAAAATTATGATTTTTTTAAGAAAATCGATCAAAAACTTCAAATTAACATAGCTGCATATGTATAACATTCTCATCCATGAAACTTTCAGGAAAAGTTGGTCATGTATCCTATTTTATTTTCCAACCGAAAAATTAGAAGGCAGGTCAAAATGTTCTGAGAAAACTTAAAAAACCATTTTGCCCCGACGGTCCGTTTTGCCCCTCGTTCCCCTACGAGCATTTTGGGGTAAAAGTCGGGAACCCATCTTTTTAGCATATTTCAGGTATGCCGATTCCGAAAAAACCGGTTCCCAAGCAATATTCCGGGTCCTTCACCTCCTAATTTGCATAACAAAATGGCCGCCAAATTAGAAATTTTTTTATCGTTTTAAAGCAGTAACCTTCAATATACTACTGTTTAGGAAAGCAAGAAAAGGAAACTAGGTGGCTCAATCCATGTTATAAAGACCAAGGAATACTCATACCATTTTAGAATAAATTCTACAAGTTTGATGGTCATTGATATGCAAATTAGTAGCCGCCATTATCCAAAAATGCCTTTTCTTCAATAACTTCCTTACTAATCAAGCAAATTTAACAAATTAAAGTTCTATACCAATGTTTTAAGGGTCAATGAAGATGATGAAACCATCTATTAAGTCATAACACTCATCCAATATTAATTATGCAAGAATAATGGTCATTAATTTGCCAATTTGTGATGAAATATTACAGAAAATAACAATCTTCTTAGTATATCTTCTCTGCTAATCCAGCAAACTTTAAAATTAAAGTGCTTTACCAATATTTTGAGAGTCAATGAAGAAAATGAACTTATTTATAAAATGATAACACTAATAAAATATTAATTATGGAAAGTAATAGTCATTAGTATGCTAAATAACGGACAGAAAAAAAAGAAGTTTTTCATATCCTCTTTGCTAATCCAGCCTACTTTACATTTAAAACTTCAGTACCAAAGCTAAAAGAGTCAAAGGATATTGAATTTATTTATAAAGTCATGACATTCATAAAATATTAATTATACAAGAATAATCGTCGTTTGTACATATATATATACTAATAAGCAAAATGTTTTTCTTAATATCTGCCTTACTAATCCAACAAATTTTGCAAATAAAACATCCATACCACTGGCTCAAGGGTAAAAAACTCATTCATAAAGCCATAAACTCATAATATATTAATAATGCAAGAATAATAGTTATTTGTGTGATTATTAGCGATGCCATATTTGCGGAAAAAGGTGTCTCTTCAGAATTTTCAGGGACTCAATGCATGATGGCACATGCCGGCCTTGAAATTCAGCAATGGTCCCATCATATCTTCCTGACTGGGTGTATCAAGATGATATCATATGCATTACTGGAAGATCCCTCAACTCAGAAATGAAGTCACCTTGCTACTCCCAATACGCAAAAATATTCTGAGGCAATACTGACACTCCTACCATAATAAAACGGCAACTTTCCCCATATAACAGTGAAGTCTACACGAAGAGCAGACAGTGTATTCATTTTTTAATAAAAAAATTTGATGTGTGCATGGAACACTGGTAGTGAGAGAGAAAGGTAGGGATGGTCAGGAGATATTCTCATAGGACCACTTGATGGAGACAATTGCACGACAAGGGAGGAGGAGGGTACCAAGAGAAACTGGGAGCAAGCAGGGAAGGAGGAGTCATTTAGTTAGCTAGGAGTAGCCAGATAGTTATTGAAGAACTACTCTGGGGGAGGAGGCAAGAGCTAGTGGCCTAATGGTTACAGCAGTTGATTTTGAATCCACTGGCCTGAGAGGACGTGGGTTCGAATCCCCGTCCTGGAACTAAATTGAAGTGAGTTGGAGACAGTTGTGGCCGGGGGGATGGCCACTGTGTTGGCAGAGGTCCATCCCCCTGTCAGGTGTATGTGTGCAACAAAAATGCCCCAGCCAGACTCCATCGGAATGACGAGCAGTGGACCATGATGAGCATCAAGGAAAATATGGAATGAAGACATCTGGATCTAAATCTACGAGGACAGTCACCACTGCTTCGATTGTACATACATATATATAATATATACACATTGTAAAGTGCACCTGATTGCCTGAGTGATGGCAAATGGTAGCTCTATAAATATGAATAATAATAAATAATAAAAGCAGACAAAAGAGGGGAGAGCCGATTGGTAGGAGGCAATGCAGGGAGGAGGAAACCAATGTCAGGAAGGAGCTAAGAAGTAGACTGTGAAGGGGGAACAGATGAGCTATTGAGTAGGGAGGCAGGAGTTAGGCGGGAGGTAGGAGTTAGGCAGGAGGCAGAGGAGAATGCAGATATCGTGGCGGAAAAAGAAAGATGAGCAGAGAGATAAGAAACACAATTTGACAAAGCAAAAGCTGTTGGAAAAACTTGGGATCGGGCTGAGTTGGAGAACACAGAAGTCAGAGAGAGGAGAGAATGGCTGTTGTGGAGGCAAGAGCTAGGAGGAGGCAGTCAAGTGGGAGACAGGAGCTGTCAGGCAGAAGGGAAGAACTTGGAAGGAGGCGGAAAGGGAGATTATTGGGGTCACTGGAAAGGATGGAGAATGCGATGAAGGAGGCAAGAGCTAGAGATGAGGCAAGATCTTTTGAGAGGAGGCAAGAGTTATTGAGAGGGAAGAGCCATGAAGAAGGCATAATATTATTGAGTTTTCAAATTTGTTTGCTGCATCTGATCCCACACAGTATACCAAATAATAACAATTTGAATTGTTATGCCCTATTTTAGTTTAACCCATAAACTGTCATGATGACTGTTTAATTCGAAGCATTTAATATGTGTATGACATTCAAACTTTACTAATGTGGACACTACATCAAATGATAATACAGGGATTCCATGTATTTTAAGGGGGAATTGGTGCTTCAGATTGCTTAGAAGGCATTTTGAGCCATGAGACACTGCTGAATAATTGGAGCTCCTGCCTAACTTCACCTGCCCCAAAACAGAATTCCAGCTACAGCCCTGATCTTCCTTGCTAATCCAGCAAACTTAACAAACAAAACAAATTTAGGGATATCGCTGATATTATTATGTTTTGAATGAGTTCATGACCTGCATTGACCTTAGAAGTATTGCAGACTAACTTTGAAAAAACTAAATTTGTTGGAGGACTTCATTTGCTTAAGTTTGCTTGATGCGTAGGAAAGGTATACACTTTTTTTGCAGTTATATGACACTGCTTATTTACTACTGACTGCAGGTCTTGCATAACTAATATCAGATGAATGTAAGGACTTTGTCAATGACTTCTTCATTGACCCTTAAAATATTGGCATATACATTTTATTTTGTAAAGTTTGCAGGATTAGCAGCATCGATATAATGAAATCTATTCTTCTGAAATATGTCATGCTAATTAGCATACTAATGACAATTGTTTTTTCCATGATTAATATTTGATGAGAGTTATGAATTTATGAATAAGTTCATTATCTTCATAGACTTTAAAACATTGGTATAGACCTTTAATTTGTAAATTTGTAGAGACGACACTGTGAAGGTTGGTATTTTCTGTAATATTTCATCACTAATCAACATACTAATGACCATTATTCTTGCATAATTAATACTGGATGAGTTTTATGACTTAATATACGGTTTCATCATCTTCATTGACCCTTAAAACATTGGTATAGAACTTTAATTTGTTAAATTTGCTTGATTAGTAAGGAAGTTATTGAAGAAAAGGCATCTTTGGATAATGGCGGCTACTAATTTGCATATCAATGACCATCAAACTTGTAGAATTGATTCTAAAATGGTGTGAGTATTCCTTGGTCTTCATAACATGGATTGAGCCACTTAGTTTGCCTTTTTTGCTTTCCTAAACAGTAGTATATTGAAGGTTACTGCTTTAAAACGATCAAAAAATTGCTAATTTGGTGGCCATTTTGTTATGCAAATTAGGAGGTGAAGGACCCGGAATATTGCTTGGGAACCGGTTTTTCCGGAATCGGCATACCTGAAATATGCTAAAAAGATGGGTTCCCGACTTTTACCCCAAAATGCTCGTACCTCTTTAAATAAAGCCATTTTTCAAAAATCCCGCCAGTCTATAAGAGACTGATTCTATATGAATCAGCATAATTATCAGCTGAATTATGAACTGCCAGTCCAACAATTAGACATAAACCTGTTTGTTGAAAACCAGGTTCTCATTGCAGGATTGACACAGGATCTTAAGACAGATAAAGTTTGGCAATTAAAGCCATAAAACTATTCATCTGTCATGGTAAATGGGCAGTTTGCAATACATTTTTGCAACCAAGTTTGTGTTACACTGGTTGAAGTGTGCATTGAACATAGCTTTAATCTCCACCTGGTACATTGAGAAAGTTGAACATTGACAGAAATCAGACTAAGGCAGTATCCTAGAGCATGGCAACAAAATTACTAAGACAGGCAAACTACAGATATCTTTGCAGAAAGTCAGACATTTGCAAAACTCATATTTGCAAATATAAATAATAGTGCACAGTAGCAAAGCATATGTGTGACCACACTACTTACACGTTTCGTATTGTTGGCACTGAACATCTTTCAAGGGTATGGCAGAAATAAATTTATTTTGTCTGTGAGGAGATCTTTCACAAATAGATATCTGACCTCACTAAACATAGAATAGCTTAGCCTAGTACTTAAAACAATTTGGAAATTTCTTGCCATATATTACACGATGTTATGAAAGGTTCAGGAACTGTTCATCAGGGATGCTTCATGTTAATATTGTAGATTCATATGCAGAAATCGCATTTTATATTTCCGTAAGCAAGCAGGTCACGTGATCAGCACCTCTCCAAGCGTTGCACAAGGTAAACACACTAATTAAACCTCTTATACCCATCTAAATACGATTGTTATACCTTTTCCCTTAACACCAACAGCATGACAAACCTCTAAAATATGTTCATGGGTTCATTCTCTGATCGATTCACCTCTTCTTACCTACACCTTAATCTCTAACCCACCAACTATATGACATTCCCTTCGTGATCATACTTCCGCTCTCAATGCTCAACACTTTGTTGTGATCCACGCCCAGGCTGCAGCAACGTCTATCTCTTCCTCTTTATCTCTTGATGGGTTTCTTTTGACTTTAATTAAAACATCATCAATCCAATCAACTGAATTAATTGATTACTAATATGTAAATG
This sequence comes from Platynereis dumerilii, assembly GCA_026936325.1. NCBI lineage: Eukaryota > Metazoa > Annelida > Polychaeta > Phyllodocida > Nereididae > Platynereis > Platynereis dumerilii. The sequence continues at coordinate 2,494,288 of JAPTHN010000044.1, read as the reverse complement.
GCACTGCCATGAAATTCGCGCAGCACTTCAACATTTTAGGACTTACAGTGTTACCATAACTTTTATTTTTATTTCATATTCAATGTATAAAGGCAGTTATGTAACTGTTTTAAAAATTAGGAAGACAGATATGTAGAAAGACACATAAATGTAGAATGATAGATAGATTGATTGATAGATTGATAGATTGATAGATAGATAGATAGATGGAAATATTCAACAGATAAATAGGCCTAATATTGGTAGCCTGATCAATAATCATCTCAATGGTAAAAGGCAGACAATACTGATGGCTGCCAAATTTAAGTCTAGCTTATATTGTTGACATTAATCACATAATAGCATAATAGTAATTAAAAACAATAACTTGATTTGCATGTAGATTAATTGCTCACTGTTACATAATCATCAGTTTGTAATGATTATGTAACTTTAATTTTGTTATGTTTTTTTGTTGTCTGTTTTGAAATTAAATGAATCACCTGTTAATAATTCAATTTAGCTTGTCTTAACTATTCCATAAAAATTATAGGTACAGGGAATATTACTGGAGAAAATTCAGTTTTTAAGACACTTTTGAAGATGAATTATTATTATTTTTTTTATATACGAAACTAAATCATTGATAAAAAGCTGGGCCCACTTGACCTAATTTCCAACTGTGGACTGTTGATGTTGAGACCATCACTGCACAGATTTTTGAGTCCTCTCCTGTGCTCAATTTCGCTTCGCGAAACGGCCTGCGGCCGTTTCGCTGCACGAATATCAAACACTTACACTGACACTTTCAAGTGCAATTTGCTTTCACAACTCCCTGTCATTTTTATGCAGGCTTCTTGAACTTGAATGACAAGATTCCCTATAGTAAAGGATATGCCCTAAAGCCTGCTTACTAAGTTGAGCGGATGGTGTGAATTTGGTTTCGTCGACACAATATCTTGTCAATGTAGACTGGCGGGATTTTTGAAAAATGGCTTTATTTAAAGAGGTACGAGCATTTTGGGGTAAAAGTCGGGAACCCATCTTTTTAGCATATTTCAGGTATGCCGATTCCGGAAAAACCGGTTCCCAAGCAATATTCCGGGTCCTTCACCTCCTAATTTGCATAACAAAATGGCCACCAAATTAGCAATTTTTTGATCGTTTTAAAGCAGTAACCTTCAATATACTACTGTTTAGGAAAGCAAAAAAGGCAAACTAAGTGGCTCAATCCATGTTATGAAGACCGAGGAATACTCACACCATTTTAGAATCAATTCTACAAGTTTGATGGTCATTGATATGCAAATTAGTAGCCGCCATTATCCAAAAATGCCTTTTCTTCAATAACTTCCTTACTAATCAAGCAAATTTAACAAATTAAAGTTCTATACCAATGTTTTAAGGGTCAATGAAGATGATGAAACCGTATATTAAGTCATAAAACTCATCCAGTATTAATTATGCAAGAATAATGGTCATTAGTATGTTGATTAGTGATGAAATATTACAGAAAATACCAATCTTCACAGTGTCATCTTTACAAATTTACAAATTAAAGGTCTATACCAATGTTTTAAAGTCTATGAAGATAATGAACTTATTCATAAATTCATAACTCTCATCAAATATTAATCATGGAAAAACAATTGTCATTAGTATGCTAATTAGCATGACATATTTCAGAAGAATAGATTTCATTATATCGATGCTGCTAATCCTGCAAACTTTACAAAATAAAATGTATATGCCAATATTTTAAGGGTCAATGAAGAAGTCATTGACAAAGTCCTTACATTCATCTGATATTAGTTATGCAAGACCTGCAGTCAGTAGCAAATTAGCAGTGTCATATAACTGCAAAAAAAGTGTATACCTTTCCTACGCATCAAGCAAACTTAAGCAAATGAAGTCCTCCAACAAATTTAGTTTTTTCAAAGTTAGTCTGCAATACTTCAAAGGTCAATGCAGGTCATGAACTCATTCAAACCATAATAATATCAGTGATATCCCTAAATTTGTTTTGTTTGTTAAGTTTGCTGGATTAGCAAGGAAGATCAGGGGTGTAGCTGGAATTCTGTTTTGGGCAGGCGAAGTTAGGCAGGAGCTCCAATTATTCAGCAGTGTCTCATGGCTCGAAATGCCTTCTAAGCAATCTGAAGCACCAATTCCTCCATAAAAGACATGGAATCACTGTATTATCATTTGATGTAGTGTCCACATTAGTAAAGTTTGAATGTCATACACATATTAAATGCTTCGAATTAAACAGTCATCATGACAGTTTATGGGTTAAACTAAAATAGGGCATAACAATTCAAATTGTTATTATTTGGTATACTGTGTGGGATCAGATGCAGCAAACAAATTTGAAAACTCAATAATATTATGCCTTCTTCATGGCTCTTCCCTCTCAATAACTCTTGCCTCCTCTCAAAAGATCTTGCCTCATCTCTAGCTCTTGCCTCCTTCATCGCATTCTCCATCCTTTCCAGTGACCCCAATAATCTCCCTTTCCGCCTCCTTCCAAGTTCTTCCCTTCTGCCTGACAGCTCCTGTCTCCCACTTGACTGCCTCCTCCTAGCTCTTGCCTCCACAACAGCCATTCTCTCCTCTCTCTGACTTCTGTGTTCTCCAACTCAGCCCGATCCCAAGTTTTTCCAACAGCTTTTGCTTTGTCAAATTGTGTTTCTTATCTCTCTGCTCATCTTTCTTTTTCCGCCACGATATCTGCATTCTCCTCTGCCTCCTGCCTAACTCCTACCTCCCGCCTAACTCCTGCCTCCCTACTCAATAGCTCATCTGTTCCCCCTTCACAGTCTACTTCTTAGCTCCTTCCTGACATTGGTTTCCTCCTCCCTGCATTGCCTCCTACCAATCGGCTCTCCCCTCTTTTGTCTGCTTTTATTATTTATTATTATTCATATTTATAGTGCTACCATTTGCCATCACTCAGGCAATCAGGTGCACTTTACAATGTGTATATATTATATATATGTATGTACAATCGAAGCAGTGGTGACTGTCCTCGTAGATTTAGATCCAGATGTCTTCATTCCATATTTTCCTTGATGCTCATCATGGTCCACTGCTCGTCATTCCGATGGAGTCTGGCTGGGGCATTTTTGTTGCACACATACACCTGACAGGGGGATGAACCTCTGCCTACACAGTGGCCATCCCCCCGGCCACAACTGTCTCCAACTCACTTCAATTTAGTTCCAGGACGGGGATTCGAACCCACGTCCTCCCAGGCCAGTGGATTCAAAATCAACTGCAGTAACCATTAGGCCACTAGCTCTTGCCTCCTCCCCAGAGTAGTTCTTCAATAACTATCTGGCTACTCCTAGCTAACTAAATGACTCCTCCTTCCCTGCTTGCTCCCAGTTTCTCTTGGTACCCTCCTCCTCCCTTGTCGTGCAATTGTCTCCATCAAGTGGTCCTATTAGAATATCTCCTGACCATCCCTACCTTTCTCTCTCACTACCAGTGTTCCATGCACACATCAAATTTTTTTATTAAAAAAATGAATACACTGTCTGCTCTTCGTGTAGACTTCACTGTTATATGGGGAAAGTTGCCGTTTTATTATGGTAGGAGTGTCAGTATTGCCTCAGAATATTTTTGCGTATTGGGAGTAGCAAGGTGACTTCATTTCTGAGTTGAGGGATCTTCCAGTAATGCATATGATATCATCTTGATACACTCAGTCAGGAAGATATGATGGGACCATTGCTGAATTTCAAGGCCGGCATGTGCCATCATGCATTGAGTCCCTGAAAATTCTGAAGAGACACCTTTTTCCGCAAATACGGCATCGCTAATAATCACAAAAATAACTATTATTCTTGCATTATTAATATATTATGAGTTTATGGCTTTATGAATGAGTTTTTTACCCTTGAGCCAGTGGTATGGAAGTTTTATTTGCAAAATTTGTTGGATTAGTAAGGCAGATATTAAGAAAAACATTTTGCTTATTAGTATATATATATATGTACAAACGACGATTATTCTTGTATAATTAATATTTTATGAATGTCATGACTTTATAAATAAATTCAATATCCTTTGACTCTTTTAGCTTTGGTACTGAAGTTTTAAATGTAAAGTAGGCTGGATTAGCAGAGATGATATGAAAAACTTCTTTTTTTTCTGTCCGTTATTTAGCATACTAATGACTATTACTTTCCATAATTAATATTTTATTAGTGTTATCATTTTATAAATAAGTTCATTTTATTCATTGACTCTCAAAATATTGGTAAAGCACTTTAATTTTAAAGTTTGCTGGATTAGCAGAGAAGATATACTAAGAAGATTGTTATTTTCTGTAATATTTCATCACAAATTGGCAAATTAATGACCATTATTCTTGCATAATTAATATTGGATGAGTGTTATGACTTAATAGATGGTTTCATCATCTTCATTGACCCTTAAAACATTGGTATAGAACTTTAATTTGTTAAATTTGCTTGATTAGTAAGGAAGTTATTGAAGAAAAGGCATTTTTGGATAATGGCGGCTACTAATTTGCATATCAATGACCATCAAACTTGTAGAATTTATTCTAAAATGGTATGAGTATTCCTTGGTCTTTATAACATGGATTGAGCCACCTAGTTTCCCTTTTCTTGCTTCCCTAAACAGTAGTATATTGAAGGTTACTGCTTTAAAACGATCAAAAAATTTCTAATTTGGCGGCCATTTTGTTATGCAAATTAGGAGGTGAAGGACCCGGAATATTGCTTGGGAACCGGTTTTTTCGGAATTGGCATACCTGAAATATGCTAAAAAGATGGGTTCCCGACTTTTACCCCAAAATGCTCATATCATCCACATATTTCAAAAATCCCGCCAGTCTATTATTTTGCTGGCGGGGAGTCATGTCAGCTTTGAAGTTCATACATGTATATATGGGGATTGTGTGATAACAAACACATCATAAGCTACAGTGGCGTAGCTAGTGGGGGGGGGGGGTAGGGGGGCAAGTTGCCCCCCCCCCCAGACAACTTTTCGGGGAAAAAATGGGGAAATGGGGAAAAAATAGGGAAATGAGGGAAAGAGTGAAAAAGGAGGAAAATGCAGGGAAAATGGGGAAAGAAAGGGAAAAGGAACCGGATATTCACCGTATTGACTGTAATTCGATGAATGATTTTCCTGGATTTTCTGGATTTTTCCCTGCTTCATCGAATGTTTTCCCTGACCTTAGTGTTGTGGTATCGGAATCCAAAAATCTTGACTTATATGGATATAGCTCAAATTGGAGAGCATTTTTTTCATCTTTACGCAAGTAAAACCTGTTTTTTCCCCTGAATTTATAGTCAAATTTTTTTTTCTGTGATATCCCCTGCAGAACATTTTCACTGTTTCCCCTTTGGCCTGAGGCAGTTTCGGCAATTTTCAGTAAAATTGGGTTTTTGAGGCACTTATTGATTTAGAAGTTCAAATTTTTTTCTGCCCATGTATTAGCATAAGGGCCTTCCTATAATGGAACCACAGTGCGAAAATGGCTTACATCTGGTAAAGTGTAGGGGTCATTACTGGAGGCACTTGACCGCTTGACTCACAGGCCAGATGGTTGGGAACAATGGGGAGTTCAGTGAGGCCTAATCTGCAAGGGAAGCATGCAAGTAGAGATTGGGGAGAGCAATTGGCAGTGTGGGTTTAATGGATCCAAGAATATTGATGGGGGTAAGGGACAATGGCAATCAATCCAAATTCAATGACTAAGCTGGCACTTGGGGATCCAAATGCATTCAGTCAGTACCAAAGCACCACCCTGTGGGGGACTGATACATTGGTGACTCAAGGGGGGGCAGTCATTGTAGGCAGTTAGGGGTTGAAGCAATCAGCTCAAGATAATGGAAGGGTAACGCGGAGCAGGGAGCATTTTGCATGGCAATGAAGGGTTTGGAGATAAAGGGGGAATTAATGGCACTTAGGAGCAGAGGAGTGTATCTGCAGTTATCTCATGTGCACCTTGCAGACAGAGGGAAGGGGGGTGCAGGAACTGCAGGAAACTGAGGGCCTAGATGAACAGGGATCAGCAGCAGGCTGCTGCTGATTGGTTAACACTGGGACAGGGATTGGATGTTAATTTATGTATATGTGATTGAATAAAGCAATGGGGCCAGGAATGCCTGGTCAGTTTGTTCTGGAGTTCACTACTCTCAACTGCTGTGTTTGTTACATGGAAACAGTATTTACTTCTTACATGACAAAGTGATATTGATATCACATTGAAAGACTTGGAGGATTAATCCTTGTAAGTGGAGAGGTGAAACTTACATCATGGTGACCCCGACTGTGATTGTCCATCAATAACAGTGTTATTGGATATTACACACGACACGGATAATCGCACAGGAAATCGAGAGCATGGACAGAAATGACATGATTGCACTCATCGAGGGCTTAAACCAAAGACAGTCGAAATCGTTCGCACAAGCAGTGATTGAGCAACTGAGACAGATGGGAATTGAGACCAATGCTGATGTCAACGACGATATTACAGTGAGTGAATTGAAATCCTTTGTAATGAGCCTAATTTCTGAGACTCAACAGTAATGCAGCAACATTGAACTCGAGTGCGGTGATAGATACAGCAGCAGAGAGCAGTCAGTGACAAAAACGAAAACACGATGGAGGTGATCATCCAAGCAGATCACGCACTGAGGCAAGAGCAAGTGAACCATTTAAAGGCCCAGGCAAAGCAATATGCGGACACCTCTGAGCGCACCAAAGCAGAAACGCAGGCAAAGAGGGTGCGCAACTGTGATGGGACCTCTACGCAAAAGATTAGAGAGTGGTTCAGGGATGTGGAACTGACCATTCCATATGCTACACGCACGGTATATGTGGCGTCACTGACAGCTGAAGGCAGCCTGAGAATAGAGTTAGAGAAATACCTATCTACATTGAATGACAGGACGGCGGCCACGTGGGCTCCCTTGAGGACTCACCTGCAAAAGCTGTTTCTATCACAGCACGAAGATGAACGATTGCGTGATGCCCTAGAGAAAATGGAGAGACAGCCCTATGAGACCACCATGGCCTTTGGAAGGAGATTTGCAGAGGCAGCCGACCTTGCATACCCCTCAGCAAATCGCAATGCAGATCAGCAAAGAACAATGCTGAGACAATACATGAAAGGCCTGGGAAACGAGAAGTTGGTACTGCGTCTCATACAAGAAAAGGGACCTGCAGACTACCTAGAGGCCATAGAGGCAGTGGCGAAATACGAAGCGGACAGCTACAGTGTCTACAGGGCCACGCATGGCACTGCCCCACCCGAACGCCAAGAGGAGCCAATGGACATCTCGGCAGTGAGGGATCAAGGAGCAGATCATCGTCCCATGACGCCAATGGCACGAGGAGCCTCGGAAGTCAGCTCAATGGACCGCATGCAACGCCAGATTGATGGGCTTAGTCGCGAGTTCACTAAGCTGATGGCAATTGAAAGAAAGCCACAGGCAGGTGCCAGGCCAAAGGAATTCCCCGCCCGAACGTCAAGACCTCAAATGTCACGAAATACATATCCAACGTCATCTCGTCGAAGGTTGCCTCCACCTCGTTTCACTCCCGATGGCCAGCCTATATGCTTCAGGTGTGAACGAGCCGGTCACATGCAGGTGGACTGTCCCCAGGGAGGTCGATCGCACTCCAGCAGACCATCACGAGGTAGGCCAGGGAGAGGGGGTTATTGATTGGGGGCCGTGGCGACCCAGGCGTTCGTGGAGCTGTACATTAATGGGAAAGAGATAGCTGGGTTAGTAGATAGCGGGGCCTCTAGGTGTGTAATTAGACGAACAGAATTTGTACAGTTATGTAGATATATGGGCAGACAACCCATTGTTAAGAAGACCACGGGGCTAACGGGCGTCACGGGTCATGAGTTACAGGTATGGGGGGAGACTCAGATCACGTTGGATCGCTTTGGCAAGTTAGATGTAGTGGTAGTAGTAGACAACATGCCGTATGCTTTTATATTAGGAAGAGATGTCATGAATCAAAATGGAATGATATTAGACTACTCCAAAGGGAGTTTGATGTGGAAGGGGGTAGAGTTACCCCTGGTTCCCCTAAACAGCATTGAGGGTACAATGGGGGTGATTGATGGCCCAGGGGACCAAATCATGAAGTGTGTCAGACAGAATGAGGGGGTGTTTAGTGCCTCGGGGCAAAGAATAGGGAGACACCCTGATATTGCTGTCAGGATACACACAACAGGGCCGCCAGTCAGGCAGAGGCCATACAGGGTGCCCTTTTTGAAGAGGCAAGCATTAGAAATGAAATTAGCAGAGATGTTGGAGCAGGACATAGTGGAGCCTTCTTGCTCTCCATGGGCCAGCCCAGTAGTCCTATTTTTAAAGAAAAGTTCTGAAGAATTGCCGCGCTTTTGTGTGGATTACACAAAGCTCAATGCCATGACCATTAAGGACAGTTATCCAGTGCCGTTGATCCAAGACGTGCTGGATTCGCTGCAGGGGGCCAAAATATTCTCAACCCTAGATTTGAAAAGTGGGTTCCATCAATTACCCCTGGATAAAAGGGACAGGGAAAAGACAGCGTTCATTTGTCATAAAGGACTGTTCCAGTTCAAATCCATGCCTATGGGTTTGTGCAACGCAACGGCCGTGTTTCAACGCACGATGGATAAGGTGTTAGGGGGATTAATAGGGATTAGCGTGATGGTGTACGTGGATGACGTAATCGTATATTCTGCTGACGAGGCCTCCCATGTGCGACACCTGCAGGAGGTATTTGACAGGATGAAACAGTACAACCTAACATTGAATCCCAAAAAGTGCGTGTTCGGCCAAGCAGAAGTCAAGCTCCTGGGATTCGTAGTCAGCGCAAAGGGCCACCGAGCGGATCCAGACAAGGTCAAGGCCATCAAGGAAATGCCACCCCCAACGAACGTGAAAGCTGTGAGACGATTTTTGGGCGTTACAGGCTATTACAGAACCTGCATGCCCAACTACGCCCAATTATCAGAGCCATTGGTCAGGCTAACAAAGAAGCACGTGCGGTTCCACTGGGACGCCGAGAAGCAGCGAAGCTTTGAAGCTCTCAAGGATCTGTTGATCAGTGAGCGTGTCATGGCTCATCCTCGTACAGATCGTCCCTATATTGTCTACACAGACGCATCTAATGTGGCTTTAGGGGCGATTTTAGTACAAAAGGAGGAGGGGACAGGGATCGAACGTCCAATCAGCTACCTGTCCAGACTTCTATCCAGCACGCAACGACGCTGGGCGGCGATCGAACGTGAAGCATTCGCTTTGATCACAGCTTTAAAATTCTTTAGGCCGTACCTGTATGCCGCTGAATTCACGTGCCACACGGATCATAAGCCGTTGACTAGTCTCTTTACCAAAGAGCTCAATAACACCAAGATCCAACGATGGGCAATCTTGGTGGCAGAATATGGCTGCAAGATCAGTTATCGGAAGGGGAAAAACAATGTGCGGGCGGACATGCTGTCAAGGCTGGAGCCAGAGATCATAGCCACCTATGACGAACTGGATTGGCAGGTTGAGGATCCAACTCCAGCTGATCAAGAGGATGACGAGACGCCACCCATATTCCACGACTCACTGAACCTGGAGCAGTTGAGTCAGGAGCAGCGAAGCATGTCAGAATGGCTTGAGGCAGTTGACGAGCAGAGCAGCTATGAAATAGTGGAAGGGGTGCTGTACTCAGTCAAGCGTCCCCTTGACTACGCAGCAGAATACCCCAGGCTGATGATCCCTCAAGCGTATCGGGAGAAAGTCATGAAATGGGCACACGAGGAGGTGGGTCACATGTCTTACATGAAGACCATGCGCAAGCTCCAGGAGGCATATGTGTGGCAGGGCATGCGAAGGGAGGTCAGACAATTTGTGCAGCAATGTGCAACTTGTACAGTACACAGCAAGAGGCCAGTACATGTAGCAATGGGAGAAATGCCTCTGCCAAAAGGCCCGGGCCAGCTGATATCAGTTGACCTGGTAGGGCCACTGCTTCGGTCTCCACAGGGCAACACGAACATACTGGTCCTCATAGATCATGCCAGTGGATTTGCGGACTGCTATCCCATACCGAATAAAACCAATGAGGCTGTTTGGGCCAAATTGAGGCAGGAGTACTCCCCAGGGCAGGAATCCCCAACTGCATGATAACTGACAGAGGTCTTGAGCTAAATGCCCGGGCCATGAGACAATATCTGGAGGGCATTGGTGTCGAGCACAGGAGGACGACGCCATACAATCCCCAGGCAAATGGAAAGGTGGAGCGCTTTAACAGAACTCTCAAATCCATACTGGCCAAGTTGGTTAATAATCGAGTAGCTGACTGGCAGACCCAGCTTGGCAACGCAGTGGCATGCTACAATACTTCCACCTCCTCTGCCACAGGGCACACGCCCTTCTTCCTGCACTATGGCAGGCACCCCAGGATGCCCATTCACCGCGCTCATGCACAAGTCCAGGATCAACCACTGCTGGAGGGCAGGTTACAAGAATACTATCAGGCCATCAGACAGGCGAGAAATCTCACTGAGGACTCTAGAAAGTACAACAGAGAGAGATTGCTGAGGAAGCAGAATGTAGAAGAGCTCAGTGTGGGAGATTCTGTAATCTTGAAAGCAAGTGAACCCCTGACCTTGACCAGTAGGTGGGATCCCAGGTGGACAGTGACACAGATAAGAGGCAAGGTGATATGGGTGAGCCATCAGCCATCTGGGAAGCAGCGAGTGTTGAACAGGAACAAAGTTAAGTTGGTCAGCCCAGACATGGCTTGGGAGGGGGTGAGACTAAGACCAACGAGGCAGATCAAGAAGGGGGCCGGCAGACCCTGGCAGCCTCAGCGCGCTCCAATCGAGCGTGGCCGGCGACCGAGACGAAAGGGGGCCGAGCATGAGACCGAAGGAGCAGAGAGAGATGAAAGGGGAGAGACAAATGAAGGAGGAGAGACAAATGTAGGAGGAGAGACAAATGTAGGAGGCGAGACAAATGTAGGAGGTGAGACAAATGTAGGAAATGAAGGAGGAGAGACTCACGGAGGGCAGGGGCCAGAAGGTCCACAGGGGACAGGACACCCTGACTCAGAACCCATGCAGGACGATGGAGATTCATCTCCAGATTGGGTGCCCCAAGGGACTCCTGTGTCAAAGGGACGTAGGCAGGGACAGAGAAGGCGTCGTCCCATTCAAGGAGACGAGATGGATGAAGTTCAGCCAGCTGCTCCAAAACGCAGGGAGATCGATCCTGATCAGCAGGCTGACCAACCCATTCAATCCCCAGCTGGGCAACACAGCGAGCACAAAGGGGGCGAACAGATGAATCAATGGAATGATTCACACGCACCAGTGACTCCACCCCCAGACCCACAGGGAGCTGCTGATGACCCAATGGACAGTGAGTCGGCTCATGTCAAGAGGGGGCACCACCCTGAGGAAGGAACTTTGGACCCCCTCCCCAAGAGACAAAGGACCTATCTGCCGAGGGAGGCCAAGACCAATCACTCGGTGCTTGGACCTCGGGCTGACCAGACCTCACTCTGAACTTTGTAAACTTGGAAGCTCTCTCTACTTTATGAACTTGGAAGATCAGTGGATTCAATTGAACTCTGCCTGATTTCACTGACTTCACCACACATCCAGACGACTGACGATCGAAAGATGCAGTCGTACCTATGCCAGATGCTGCTCATTTGGGTGATCCAAGCAGGAGCACAGATAACCACCACCCCTGCTGCGAAAGGAGGTGGAGCTGCGTCCATCGAGCCACTCCACCTGCCAGATGGAGTACTGGTCCAAGGTGGGACAAATTTGAAGACGATCAAGGCCACCTGGATGGTCCTGGTAACTCTGCAGGCGCCAACCTATCCTGAGGGCCTGTCTGAACTGTTGGCTGTCATTAGAACTAGCGTGAACCGAGCCAGAGTCCGCCCCTACACCAGAGAGGCCTGGAGGAGACGTGTGGACCAGATGGATCAATCTTCTACGCAATACCTTGCAACTAGAAAGCACAACGCTGTGGAGCTGCCCAACGTCGTCGTTAGCAGGCCAAAGCAACCCTCCAGAAGGAAGCGTGGACTCGTGAATGCAGTGGGAAGCATCATGGGGTACCTGTTCGGGACTGCAACCCAAGAGGAAGTTCGTCAGTACAAGACTGCCATAGTACAACTGCAGAAGAGAACAGGTGACCTCATGCATGTAACCAAGGACATGCTGACAGTAGTAGACCAGACGAGGATCTACATGAAGGAGACCCAGAAAACCTTCATGTCCCTGTCTCAGCATGTCCAGAACATTGACATTTACTTGAAAAGGCTCAGGAGCAACCTCAACAACATCGACATTCGGCTGCACACAGTAGAGATTCGCATGGAGATCGAACGTGCCATTCAAGAAGCGGAGCGCACCTTCGTCCAATACCAGCAACAGCTGTCCCACTTCCAGCGCCAGAGGGGGGCTCTCGAGCGAGGGAGGCTCAGCGAGGAAGTCCTGGCTCCCACGATCCTGCAAAGCATCATCGAGCACACGGCACAGGAAGGACATGAAACGGTGAGCAGTCTTTTGTGGTTGTATAGCTATGTAAGGGTAGAGCCTGTGGTCATTTCAGGCAATGAGCTAATTTACAGGTTACCCTTGCCCGTCCTGAGTAGACAGGACTATCTGCTCTTTAACCTAAACAGCATGCCTGTTCCAATCTCCAACTCAGGCATGTCTGTGCAGATAAATGTAGCTGAGCACTATGGCGTGTCCACTCGTACAGGACAAATATTTCTAGCTGAAGATTGTTATGGGGCGGATCCAGTCGTGTGTCCCTGTGGGGCACTATTTAAAGCCACTGTGCACCAATGTGCCAGAGGTTTAATATTTAATCAGTCTAAGCTCATCAAACAATGTAAATTTGATCTGGCCAAGGGCACAAATGATACTCAAATCAAACAGATATCTTACAACCAGTATTTAATCTCTTCCTGGCATTCCTCATTCAAATTTAGATGTCCTGGAGAAATTGAAGTAGCACGTAAGCTTAATCCAGGCACATACCAGATCAAATGTAGGCCAGCTTGTGTAATAGAGGGCGACACCTTCCTAATCGAGTGTCCAGAGACGTATCACCTTCAGCGTGCAATCTCTATGCCTGCACTACATGTGCATGGCCAATTCAATTTCTCAAGCTCTTTACGGGCTGAAGATCTACTCAAAGCCTTTCCCACGCTGAAGGCGATGCCCTCGGGCAAGATTCCATCAGTCAGTGCCACTCTAGTACAAGAGGCCATGGCGCTTAGCAACGATCACTGGGCAGTGATCAAGCGACACACACCCATTCTATCACTGGTTCTGACCATCTTAATTATAGTGCTCACAGTACTTGTCATTGCTGCGTACTGTTACTACAAAAGGACGGGCAAGTGGATCCCAAAATGCAGAGTAAATAGACGTGCTACAAGCACACCCAGAGAGGTGAGATATCTCCCACCTCTCGACCTCGCTACCGAGGCTGAATCAAATGTCATCACCTCAGCGGTGTGAAGAGCTCTACACCCTGTGTACCCCCTGTATTCTGATATGTTGTAGAAGACCTGGTGGCTGCCCCTAATCAGTTGTCAGGATAAATTTCTAAAGTTTGCGCAGACTACCATTGCTTCCTGACATCTTTTGAGACACTGCCACTGGGGTCAATGGCAACTTAGTCGACAGGAAAGGGGGGGGTGATTAACATTTCTCCACGTAATTTATAGATAGGCCTAGTTGTTGATGTGTTTGAATCATTGTGTAAACTATTGTGTAACTGAGATGACTGTCTAAAGCCAGACAGGACATTGCCAGAGACGGAGCAGAAACCCCTGGTCCATATGACCCAGAGAGGTGAGGCTCGAGGTGGCTTGGCAGAGCGCACCATGACTTATACTATATGAAGCTATTGTTGGATAACGAATAGATTAAAATTCACTGTGTACATGAATGTTGTTAACTATGCCATTGCTCTGCGACCATGGCCTACCCACAGCTACACCACATAGCTGCAGCCGTTGCCATGTTCCCAGAGCAATGACATCAAATGTCTTGCTTTAATGAACAAACACTGCCCAGTTTCTGCTCCTATCATTTCAGCACCAAACACCAACAACCGTCCGTGTCGAGTCATCCGATGCACTGGGGACAATCAGGATGACGACGCAACCTATACATCAAAACGAACACGCCAGTCCGACAGATGGTTGGACGAAGGAACAAACTGATGTACGAACGTGAACGACAAACGCGAACGGTGTTAAGAACGCTTATTCACCAAATTAAAGACATTCATTGTGGACATTCCTAAACTAATATTCTAAACTACATATTATCAATAGTGACTTTAACCAAAAGAATTTCGTCAAGCCTATTTGACAAAAGCTCTAACACAAAGGACTGAATGAGAGCAGAGCTGGGAACATTAATTGTTCATAAACCATAATATTGTGCATACTATGTTTAATGTTGTTTGTCAAATGTTGTGGGGGTTTTTCATAAAAAAGGGTACAAATTGAGAGCAGTGGGGGAAGGGTTGACTGGGGTAAATGGGCAATGTATTCAACGTGATTAATGAGTTGTTGTATTTGAAATTATCTATACAATATAGAAAAGCCCAAGCTTGCCAATAATGACATTAATAATGCCTCCTCCACAAAGGGAGGGGTGCCCAGTAGAGAAATTCGATGAATTTATCTAAAAATGTGTGTGCCAATGTAAAGTGTAGGGGTCATTACTGGAGGCACTTGACCGCTTGACTCACAGGCCAGATGGTTGGGAACAATGGGGAGTTCAGTGAGGCCTAATCTGCAAGGGAAGCATGCAAGTAGAGATTGGGGAGAGCAATTGGCAGTGTGGGTTTAATGGATCCAAGAATATTGATGGGGGTAAGGGACAATGGCAATCAATCCAAATTCAATGACTAAGCTGGCACTTGGGGATCCAAATGCATTCAGTCAGTACCAAAGCACCACCCTGTGGGGGACTGATACATTGGTGACTCAAGGGGGGGCAGTCATTGTAGGCAGTTAGGGGTTGAAGCAATCAGCTCAAGATAATGGAAGGGTAACGCGGAGCAGGGAGCATTTTGCATGGCAATGAAGGGTTTGGAGATAAAGGGGGAATTAATGGCACTTAGGAGCAGAGGAGTGTATCTGCAGTTATCTCATGTGCACCTTGCAGACAGAGGGAAGGGGGGTGCAGGAACTGCAGGAAACTGAGGGCCTAGATGAACAGGGATCAGCAGCAGGCTGCTGCTGATTGGTTAACACTGGGACAGGGATTGGATGTTAATTTATGTATATGTGATTGAATAAAGCAATGGGGCCAGGAATGCCTGGTCAGTTTGTTCTGGAGTTCACTACTCTCAACTGCTGTGTTTGTTACATGGAAACAGTATTTACTTCTTACATGACAAAGTGATATTGATATCACATTGAAAGACTTGGAGGATTAATCCTTGTAAGTGGAGAGGTGAAACTTACAATCTGACTAGGGCCAATTTTTTTCCGGTCCGACAATGTGTTACTTGAGAATCAAGTAATTTAAAAGCTCAGAAAAATGTGTTGTCGATACTCTTATGTCGATAATTACTTTTTGGGGAAATTGAGGGTCATTTGCCCCCCCAGAGAAAAACCCTAGGGCAGATTTCACGAAAAGTAGCAAAATGTCCTTACCACAAGTTACATTAGCACAAGGCTAATAAGGCCAGACATAATCGATTCGTAGCTTCTAAGATTTTCCCAGTGTGCTTTTTCTGAGAATAGCTGGCAGGACTAAAAAAGAGCGGAAATCCAAATCTTTTCTTGTGTCAATCCATTAAATAAAATCATGGGTGAACACTGTTATCTGTTGGATTGGCAGATCAGAGTAACTAAAAATACTGCCTTGTGCTAATGTAACAACGATAAATGATGGAGGAAGGAATTTTTTATACTGATCCTACGGCAATATAAATGAAAAACCAGCAGGGTGACACACCTGGCCTGCTCCTGGGAGACCTGGCTTTCAGTTCAGAACAAATTTGAGATCTAAACATGGGTTCGTTAATGTAATTTGGATAGGCAAATTTTGCTAATGTAACACAATAAAATGGACAGACGCGAAATTGCAGTTACATTAGCATTAAAAAAACAGCTACCTCATGCAGTTGTTTAGGTTTTTGGTGATGTATATAGGCAAATAAGACATGTTTGTCAAAAAATGTTTAGAATTTCACATTATAAATTGGCATAAGTAGCAAGAACACAGAAAAATTCCATTCTAAAAGTTGCTAATGTAACCTTAGTGTCCTGTGACGGAATAGAGTTACATTAGCAGTCTTTTTTTATTTATCATTTTTTTCCATGTTTTTAATGACCAACACAATCAAAAAAGGTTCCAAAATAATTTTCAAAATGTTTTTATCAATCACATATCATTACATTTTGCTGAATTGCTTTTAGCAGATTCCACAGAGTGTCAAAGTAAGCACGTCTGATGACCAGTAAGTTTGGTCGTCCAAAATTGTCCTAATGAGGATAAAAAATAATAATAATTTTTAAAGCAAAAAGCTGCATATTTGAGGATAATTTTATTGATATTTATTCTTTAGCTCACAGATGTATTTAGTAATAGGTTAACTTGCTTCAGGAAGCAACAGAGAGATAACAAAAGGAATGGAAAGTTTAAGGTACCCTTTGAGAGCACTTTTCGTGAAATCTGCCCTAGCTACGCCACTGATTAGCTACGATATCTACCTGCACTTACCAAGTCTACACTTATTTCAGTTGTTTGACACGATTTATCATAACCTCTATACCAATTTCTGTGACAACTTAACGACTGAGCCTTTCACCAAAGTACCATATCTTTGTAAAGTGTCACAGTATTCCTTGTTATGATATAGATCACTTGCTAATCTTCCTGGTAGGAGACTTGACTTGGACTCAATACATCAACATGATCAAGGATTCAGGCTGTTGCCAAGTGTATGGGGTCATAGCATATCAGAAATTAAAGGTACCAAGTTTTTGGGAACCTATGTGCTGTAAACTGCTTTAAAGGACAATTTCATTCCATAAAATTGAATTTTTCCTGATATAGTGAAGATTATAGAGAATTCTGAAATTAGTATATTTTGCTGCACCTCTGTTTCATTAGTATTTTTTCTATTGATAATTAAATTACTCGGGTAATTTTAATTATCATGAGACCATGTTAACTCTTTCTCGAGACTTCAATGGAGAAAATTATCAACAAAAAGGAAAAATGGCCTTTTTAGGAGAGGCTGTGCCTAACAATTTACAGCTACTTTTTTGCCAATCCTGTATGCTCGATGCCAGTGGTCCAGTCGCAGATGTAAAAATAGCTAGTCAACATTTCTTTTAATTAAAAAAATAATTGTCATTGAAATGCAGATTCTGATCATTTAGGAACATTTTTTGATAACCAATCACTTCACTCTTCGAGCAAACTGCTGCAGACCTTGTGTGTTCTGTGATGTACGAAAAATGTCTAGTTGTTTGGTGTGGCTTGGCAAAGCATAGTTATCTGAGTTCATGGTTTTTTCATCAGCCTCTTTCGGTAGACTGCTCAAAAGTGCTTAAACTTTAAAGTTTAATCCTGTAAATTCTCTGCATGATCCAAAACAGGGAAAAGTCACATGGGTACACAATCTAATCCCAACCACCTGTAAATCAACCAGACCTATACCAAAACATATTGATATCACTAGACTTATAGTTGACAGTGTGCAGCACTTGCTTTGTGTAATCTGAGTGAACGTTAGTTCCAGGAACATGAAAAAAAAAACTAATTTATTGTAAAATTGGAGAAGATCACAGGATGTCATTGGTGCAAATTATCATCCTTTAGAAATTAGTTCTTAAGCTGTTATCAAACTGAGTCAACATTTCATACCTCTTATGGTCTAGCTTGATGAGTCACATGCAATTAAAACATTGTTGTCCTGTGTTCCTATAAATATCTCAATAAAATGCTCAATAAGCCTAATGCATGATGTTGGGTTGCCTGGAGAGTGTTGAAATTCTTTTCAATGAATTCTGTGACCCCAATAACCCCAGAATAGACCTATCACACTCTCAAATCAGATCATTATTGACCAAGATAGAGAGGTGTCAAGGAACGGCGGCCATCTTGGACGCCATCTTGAATTGCCGGATTGAGTAGCCGGTCGGCAAGGTTGTGAACCTGGAGGTGATAGCTGAGGGTCTTAGAAATCCAACCATACCCCACAACCTTTTACAGCAGCCCGTGTCTGATGGACCTCACTGGCCCCCTGGGTACAAATTATCATGCTTTGACCAAAAGAATTGTCTATGACATCAGTAAGGGACCATTCAGAAATTATGACTGGGTTGCGGGGGAGACGGAGGCTTTACCTGAGTGGGTGTTACATGTTTCGGGGGGGGGGCAGTACAAATTTTTACCTTTTGTCCAGAATCTATTACATGAGGGGAATTAGAGTTTTGTCCGACGGAGCACCAATTTTTCACACATGTTTCAAGGGGGTACTTATCACCAACAACATGCTTAAGGGGGGTATGAAATTTTAATAAAAGGTACGTACTAAAACACATCGAATGTATGAGAGGTACAAATAAGCATGAAACCAAAGGGAGTAGCCCTGGACTAACCCAGTGATGTGGTCAACATTCATAAGAAAATCTCAGTGGGAATCAGATCAAGGACCAGCCCATTGTCTTGCCACCTGAGCTGAGCCCCTCTTCTGAGAAAATGTAACATTCACAATTATACATGATTATTTTCTGTATAAACAGTCATTGCATGGATCACGTGATCCTAATCATCGGAATGCACAACATTGGACTTGCAGAATGTGTGTACTAAAAAATGTGTGAAGCACAAACTGAAACTCTCACTTGAAACTGCTAAAGTCAGTCCCTGTTAGGAGATCAATGGCTTAAAATGCCATGGTCACCCATGTAAAACGCTATGTCACGTTTCAGAGAGAGTGGTGTCATACCTTCTCTCGACCAATGAAAATTGCAAGAAAAATTATGTATTTTCTACCTCAAATGTCTACATATATATATATATGAAATCATCTGTAAGAGTCTGGGGACTTTATAGTATTTGCATTTTGCTGACAATGTTCTTGAACAAAATCCAAGATATGAAAAACATTCGCAAGAAGTTAAAGCTGTAGCATGAAAGTATTAAGTCTCAACTTCTTATTGACGTAAAAAGTAAAATATTCCTTGGTTTTTTTTTGTTCAGGAGCACTGTTAGCAAAATTCAAATGCATCAGAAATAGTATCATGAGTGATCCATTGAATGGTTGATGATTTTGATTAGATATCTTTGCAGTAAATACACACATGTTTATAAAAAGACAAGAAGTACTAAGTGTAAAAAATCAGGGATTATACAAAAAAGTCTCACATGAGACTTATTTCCAGTGTGGTCCATCAAATCACAAAGTTGCATCATAGTTTAAACATAACAATATATATAAAACAGAACAGACAGAATCACCAGTTTTAAGAATAAATAAATAAATAGAAATATTTCAATTACAATGTTCTAAGTTTAGCGTTGACTTTATTTTTTAATCGGAATCTGTTATTTACGGATTTTATCCAGTAAGGTTACTTGCTCCATAATTTAGCACCATTGTGATTGTAGTTTCCAGCGATACCACAAATAGATTGGGAACTCAGAAATGTGTAGAGTAGCACTGGGCATGCAGCCCCCCTTAACTTCGAGGTGAAATTTGACCTACTTTTTGTGGTCGATTATTTAAATGCTTATGTTGTCAGGAAGGGATCACTTGACTCTACTTATAACTAGTGAAACAAATGTATACCAATTTTTATAAAGGAGTTACGGCCCATTTTGTAAAAAATAAAAAGTTGCCTCTTGCCCCAAACTCACATATTTTAATTTGACCTCTATATTTTGAGCTAAAATGCAAAAAATATGATCCAAATCATATTTATGTTATGGTCATAAAGTGAAGCAATGCAGATATCCATTATACTTTTAAAAATTTCTGACAACCACTTTCAAAGAATTAATCAAAGTTACAAAAACCATGCACCTTTTTTTGTTTCTTTAATTACTTCTATGGTTTGGTGCTGTTTGCCCTGAAAATTTGTGACGTCACCTAAAAAGCCTTTAGCTTCAATTATATCAATAAGAAAACGCACCAAAAATGTAAGTTTGGATCTCACCTAACCCGGGCTTCTTGCCCCGACCTACTCTCATTATATAAATGCAGAAGTTCACTATTTTCGCAAAAGTTATTTGTTCAACTTTCAGATGGCACTAGTGAAGATTGCAACAGCCTTGGGCCTGATGGCACTGGTGCTAGGGAAGATGCAGGACATGAGCTGGGTCATGGATCCCGAACGTATGAGTTACATGCCAGCTCAAGGGATGGCCTTTCAATATGAATACCTTCAATTCGGACCGAACCCAGGCATTGGAGTGAACTTGTAAGCATAACACTGCACGTTTATTATTCTTTTTTTCAGTGAATCCGATTATGGCAAAACGAAAAGCTAAAATCTGATCTAAGAGATCTCTATCAGATAAAATTTCAATTTTGTGTCTCATTAACTTGTGATTACAATTGATCAACATGCCACAATTTCTCGCAAAAGTCATTATCTTGGATTTTTTTTGTGGAGTGGATTTGTTGAATGCTTTATAAACGTATACATGTATGTATGTAAGTAATATTTACATCTGCCATGTCCATCCTTAACATAAATAAGTTCCCAGTCACTCTACCAGTCTTTTAATGCAAGGCACAAAATGGTGCTAATGCATAACATTAATACATTCCAGTTCTGCGGCAGGACGATACGAGACAATGGAGCACTTTGGAACACATTTGGACGCTCCCGTCCACTTCTCAGAGGGAGGGAGGTTCCTGGACGATTTAACCTTAGAAGAGCTCATGGGACCTTTGGTGGTGATCAGCATCGCAGAGCGAGCCAATCTTGAAAATGTCGAGGAGGTCACCGTTGATGACCTGTTGGCTTGGGAAGAAAGGAATGGACGAATTCCAGAGAAGGCTTATGTCCTGATGTACAGTGGTTGGGACCAGTACTGGGGTGACAACACAAAGTATATCGGTACTGATGAAGTTGACGGTGAGGCTCTTTATCCTGGCATCAGCCCAGAAGCTGCTAGATGGATGCTGGATAACAGAGATGTCGTCGGAATGGGCGTTGACACCGTTGCCTGTGACTCATCAGCGAACCCCTTCTCTCTTCATACAATGATTCTTCCAGCTGGTGTATTCTGCGTTGAAAACCTCAGGAGCATCGGAGAAGTCCCAGAATGCGGAGCAAAATTTACTGTGTTGCCAATGAGCATCAGAAATGGCACGGGATCTCAAGCTAGAGCATTCGCAGAATGGGAGGAAGGGATTGGTTACCGTACCACATGCAACGGACGACTCACTCCTACTCCTTCTTTCTTGTTTTTGTAAATAATAAATTAACCATTAAAGTATGGCCAGACGTACAATTGATATTTTTGTTCTTTTTGTTAAGACCAGACATAAAGTACATACGACTTTATTTCCTGAAAATGTTGCCATCTGATCTGTTAGGCCTTTGTCCTGTACTGCCCATTGTATTATGTTTGCAGATTAGCTGTCCGAACAGTTTCAAAATTAACTTTAAACTTGGGCGTGTGATGTCACTGTCTAAAAATGTTTTGTTTGTGTCAGTTATGGTTAATCAGTTGATTTAGTGCTTATCTTACATTTAGCAGCATAGACAAAAATATACAAACTAATTAAATGGCTTGCAGATGATTTCATATTTGTAGACCAAAGGCCGAAATCTGAATTTTTTTCTAGGTCATCCTATAGGGAAAGGTGATGTCATAAGTTTTCTGATGTCATTTTTCCTTATAGAATACATGTCCCAAAAAAAATCACATTCAGTCCTTATGTCTACAAATATGAAATCATTTGTAAGGTAATTCATCAAAGAAGATGAGGAGACCAGCAGAAAACTGTCAATGATGACATTGTGGCGGAGCGCCTGTTTGCAAATTGAAAATAAGAAATTACTTTTTCCAGTGGACCGCCAATCTGCAAACAGCTTTAAGGCTGATCCATTTACCACTGGAGGGTACCATTTCATGAAATCTGTATAATCTCTGGTTTTTAGCAGTTCACAACTTGAAATAATCTTGCATTGCCCCTGACTGACAAGCCAGTCTGCTGTAGAGGCAGGTGACAGTACTTAGTAAGCTACAGACTGATGAAGTTCCAGTTGAACTGGGTATTCAAATGGAATACAGCCTGGCTGCCTATCAGTTTGGTGTACAGAAGATGAGCAGAACTCACGAGATATGTACAAAATTATCAATTACTAGAAAACTTTGAAGAAAACACAATTTTTAATAGTTTTCTGTCATCTTTCTTTTTAAATCTGTATATCATCAATGACATAGATTTCATGTTTTCTTAAAAAATACATTTTTGGCATTTTGTAGATTTTTTCCCTAGATATATTCATAAGTTGCAATCACTCAAAGAAAGTAGGAATTACTGATTGTGGAAATAATGGAGTGTCCCGACTCACCCCAAAGTATGGGGTGAATTTGGAAAGTGGTTTTCTGGGCAAAGCTTGAGCATTGGGAATTTGAGATATCATATCAAGCTCCAAGGGGTACTTAGACCACGTGCCCAGACACAATTTGACACCAAAGTTTGATTTTTGGATAGATTTGTGTCCATGCTATGACAGAAAAACGGTCAATTCACCCCATATTATGGTATTCCTCTTAAGGCCTGGTGCACCTTGTGACTTTTTATTTAGAAGCCAACGGAACGATTGTCGCCGTGGTTTCCCATCTTAATTGAAAGAACAGTTGTGTATGGTAACCTATCTGGTACATTATAATCTCTATGCATTTCAAATTTCATCCAATTAAATCGGATGATTATTAGCTGAGATATCATGCAAAGCATATACAAAAATGTGCTGAAAATGCACGATTTTAGAGTGACATCCTCAAAAACACTTTATTCTTGGCCATGAGACAAAAATACTGCCCACATTTTGCATCAATATTGTATAACAACGTATTCATACAACATCTGAGGTGGTTGAATGAGTGTTTTGATCCATTAATATCTGAAATTAGGCATATAAAAAATTGAGCAAACTGAATGGTCCAAATGAAGCCAAATTTTAATTTTTTGAGAGTGTTGTCTGCATTAGCCATATATGCGAAGAAGAAATAACTCATAGAAACTAGTTCCTCTGAAAAAACATTGTATATACACATTACTTCTGACCATAGAGTATCCATTTGCCACTGTGCATTAACTTAATGGTTGATAAAAGCATCTGTATTACCCGATATTTGTGTGTCCCAACCATAACGGTGAAAACAACAAGGTAAACTCCTACCCAGTACTTCTCTAATAGATGTTTTGGAAAGCTGTGTCCTAAATCTGAGTTTCCTTGATACATACACAATCCATTGCACTTTACGTTATTTGGTTGCTTGGAATACTTCATGAACAGTATTGTGAAGATGAAAGTGTCCCAACCATAACGTTTTTGTCCCAACCATAATGCCTCATATATATAGCTATTCTACAAGACTGATGGAATTTTGTCAGGTCTGGTAACTATATTACAAGACCGGATAAGAAGAAAAGGTAGGCTACAATCGATTTTTGGAATTTTTCAATTCGATATCATGCCATCACTTACTGTTTACTGAGTGAACTCTTGGAATAGTGAAAATTTGCAGGGGAGGGATGGTTAGCTAAAAATAAATATTTCTATTAAATTGAGACATGAGAAATTGATCATATCTTTGTATAAATAGTAAAATCAACAATTTTAATTGAACAGATCAACTAATTCATCTGAATAGATCATTAGATAAATCATATTTGCTTGGAGTTTCTGTGTGATGGAAGTATTTCTGGGGTGCTTAATTTTTCCAAAATGTTGGATATTTTGCTATATTCACAATTAAAATGCCACAATACAATGAATAAGTAACTGTATTGCATATAAACTGGACTGAATATAATTTCTGAGGTCGTCAGAGACTGAGGAGATTTTTTGCTTAAATTAATGTTAATTATTTGATCTGAATTTGCGCTTTGTTATATTTCCGTTAATTATTATTCGATATAAATAATATTTACACATTTGAAATCAGCAGAAAAATTGCTTTCGAATGAATGGTAGGAAACTATGGTTCTGTTGCATTTTACTTAATTTTAGATATTTTCTGTCATTCAGTTTGTTGATTTTTCGTATCAAAATTCAACTTTCCCTTCACTTAAGGGAAATGATTTTGTTTCAACACTTTTTTATTGTGTTTCAACAATTAATTCAAGTGATTCATTTAGCATTCAACCGAATTATTTTTCTCCTACATGAATCATAATTGAATGAAATTCAAAATTTCTATCATGTGTCAAAACCAGTTGATTTCTGATATACCAATAGCTGATATATCGCCCTAAACCAATGCAGTGGCGGATCCAGACACGACAGTCTAGGGGGGGGCCCGGACGTGTTTCGGTATACGCGGGCCCGCGTTATCGCAATTTTTCTTGAAAATGCTACTATTAATCTTGATGGTCTAGGGGGGGCCCGGGCCCCCTAGGCCCCCCCCCCTGTATCCGCCATTGCAATGTATAAATTCGGCCATAGTCCATTTATTAAAACTAAGTTAGTTTTTAAGTTCTGACACTGATAAATTGGCCATTGGTAGGGTTTTACGTTGCAGCGGTTTTAATTTCAAGTTCTTGCCTTCTTAATGCAACATTGATTTTCTCAGGGACAAATGAAGATATCATCTTAAAACCCTTCATACACTAAAATATAAGTTCTCCTCCATAAAGCAACGTTAAAAACAGCCACTTCCAAGAACAATTTTTTAAAAACCAAATGTCACGTCTTAGGTGCACCAGGCCTTATAAAAGATGACTGCTGCTTCAATAACCTAACATGCAGCAGACACACATCTAGCAATTAAGTAAACTTTAAAAAGGATATTTTATCAATTTGTAAATTGCTATCACGCATGTTGAATTCTTAATTCAATGTTTATTTAATACATGCTTTAATTAGCTACTTTTTAGTTTTTAGTTACTGTAATATACATAAACTACAAAAAAAAATGTTTTTCCAAGGTTTTAGTTTAGCTATATTTACTGTACAGCCATAGAGAAGGGTTTGCTGCTGTGTGGCTATTTTTTCCATGCTACTGTGTTTTGGTGGTCACACTCCAGTTGCCCCAGCTGAATAATTTAGGTTAGGTAACTGTGAGTGCTAATTGACACACTTCTGAAGGTCTAGGTTGAGGCTTTGGTCCATTGTCCCCTACCGGCGACGGACGGGGCCGTCTGGCCTGTCTAACATCGTGGTTACCGCTAACCAAGCTCCGCTAATCGGTGGTACTACGCGCCGGCCGACCTAATGACAGGACTAAAGTAGGTCGATCATTGCTCAACAAAGTAGATCTGTTTACATTGGCTGTTTAAACACTTATAAAGCATGAAAGCTACGGAATAATGTTTAATGAGGCACAATATGACAATTTAGAAGTATTCCAACCATTTACTCAATCATTTATGATACTTTATAGCATATGATGCTGCATGGCTTCTGCTGTTGATTTCTGGCGCTGGGCAGCAAACCCTCAGCGTTGGGCTGGTGTTCTTCTTCTTCTTCATGCTATATATACTGCTTACAGACAGGTTCTACCAGTCAGCTTAGTGTATTAAAGAGCTGTGTGGCTATTCATATGGTTATACTGCTTCTCTGTACATTTATTTGAGACTATAATATTACTAATAAATGCAAATGCAGACATTAAATTACAAGGTATCTGGGCCCTGGAGGCAGGATAGTTGTCAGAAAATCTGAATCTGATTACTGTTTTGCCTGCTTGCTGTTTACAAATACAATTAACTGTTAGGCCCTATGTGCTACATATGAATTTTTTGCAGTATAGGCAAGCTATAATTAAGGTCTAAATACGGAATGATTGTGTGTTGGCCTTCAAGAGGCTGCAATTCATGCACATGTTCATGGAACGCATGTCAGATGGCAGTGACAGCCATGCATAACGATAAATGTAAATCAACATACTTCCCAGTATATATCTGGTTAGGAGTTGATGTGATCATTAATTTATTTAGTTTTTTTCTGAGCACAACAAACAATTGGCCTCAATTGCATATTCACGCATTGCAATTTCTTCATAAAATTCGGAAATTCAGCGGAAAGCTGCCAATTAGAGCATAGGCCCTTAAAGTGCTCTTGTTAGCACATTTGCCATCAAATAAACTGAACATGCACATTGCAAGTCCCAGAACACGTACATGACACTGTGCTGTAGTCTTTACTTTACTTTGAAAATATTTACATTTGTACACCAGTGCACATATCACTTAACTGCATGACCTGTACAGTACCGTGCATTGGCACAAATGCCTGTGCTAAAACAATTCGGTACGTCATATTTAGGCTGCATTAGTTGTCCGACTGATTGAACTTTTTGTCATGGACAATTACTTCGAGGCTACTACCAACAATATCTGCCAAGGATCTCGTCAGCACAGAGGCTTTCAGGACGAACCTAATTGGTGTGGCCATCGGATCCATGACGCACACATTATTGAGAGGTAATTAAAACAACACAAAATTCAGTCAATTGTCTTTTAATGATGCTCTCACATACAATCATAACATCAAAATAAAATAGTGGTCTGCAGGCAAAAGTGTACAAATACACATTGTTAAAATGCAAGAAACTTGTCAAGATATTAAATTCATTCTATCTAATTATAAAATAATCTAATTATAAAATAATAACACCTGACATCGCATGATTAATAGCGAGCGCAGCTCGGCTGCCTTCGGCAGCCGTGTGCGAGCGTCTATGTCAGTGCACTTGACCTTTTTGTCAAAAGGGACTTGATCAAAAAATGTTGTACAAATGCGCAACCGCACTAGCGTCCACTAGCGTCGCGACATTTGAATCCTACGATAGTCTCGGTGGGGGGAGACCACACCAGACAGTCTCCAAACACAATCACTTTGTTAAGTAAAGCAGTAGGCTGTTTGACCAGGATGAAAAGTAATTACAATCGTATTTAAATGTCAATCTGATCTAAAAAAAAATTCAGCCGAAAATGCTTGGTTACCACGGCGATGACGCCAACCTGCTCCTGTGCCTGGCACAACTTGACATGCTTGATCATGTTGACAGCGGAGGAGCTTTATTTTTGCTGTCCGCATGGCTCATGAAATGTTTGTTGCCACTACAAACATTAGATCATCCTATAAACATCTACATCTACATGATCTATAACGTGCAACAATATACTGTCAACAACTCGCAAAACTAAAAGTAGAAATTTTGCACTAAATTTAGTTATGTGATGTTGAGATAATGGAAAGTCGGCGGGGGTTTGGGGGCGGCAGCCCCTAAAATACCATTCATTGTCCATTGACAGTCATAAAATGTTTAAACATCATTTGGCAGATAAACAAAATCATAGTAGGTCTAAGTGAATCGTCTATGTGAACCATGCATAAGCCTTGTCATTGTAGGTCTGCAACTCAGTCGGACTGAAGAACTGTCACTGCTGCAGGCAGAGATCTCTATCTGTCACTGGCTGCATAGCAATCACGACAGTAATAAGTAATTTGTCAGAGGCATGAAGAATTACATGGCCAGCTAGAGGAGTTGCCAACGTGGCCTGGGCTAGTGCAATGCTTTCTGTGCTCAGCAACTAAAAAAAAAAACAATACCTAGGCCTACTATGTCAAGATAAAATAGATGTCACCAACCTGTTAGCTTCAATGTAAAACAAAATCGAAAACCCAAGGTACATCCGCTGTGAGAGCAAAGTAAACAAAATCATTTTTCAGTCAGATTTCTCTGACCGAAAAACTCGCACTGACAAAAATCTCGCACTGACAAACATTCGTGTTGCTGACGTCACCTGATGTCATTGACTTGTGCAAATTGCTACATTTGTCCAGGCACCTATCAACAAAACCCAGACGTTTTTACTAACGTCATAACTATTTTTCACCTGGCAGACAACAAAACTTCACTTTTCATTCTAATGCAAATAAACTGTAGCTGTTTTCAATTTTGAGTAACAAGTGCAGTCAGTGCACTGTCATAAACATAAAGGTCACTTTTAATGGGGCAACCAGATGATCTTGAGGGGGGGGGGGCTATGGATTTTAAGGAAAACAAAAAAAAAGAGGTTTATTTTCACATGACACTGAAAAAAAAAGTTTGTTCAGCACATTAAAAAAAATTGTCTCTTTATATTTTACCATAAACTGAACAAGTAGGTTACATGTAACTACTTATTTACAAACTTGACTTCGCAAAGACAAGCTTATCACCTGGTTGGCTGTGAATATGACTGTTTACAGTCAAAATATCAAGGCCTATGATATTGTAAAAAATACCACCCTTCAAGGGTGATATTTCTTAACAATGGTTATGACATCACCGGCATTTCAGATGCTTGATGACGTCACACACCAAGCAATGGCCAAAACAATAGGATTGTGACGTCACCTCCATTGTTGCTCCATGGTGACGTCACATTTTTGTAATGGCAGAAAATAGTCCCTCTTTATAATCGAAAATTTGAGGTAAAACCAGGTGATAAAAACAAAACAACCACGCGTCAGGGCACTTCGTACAATATCACGAGCTGTTGTGTGAATTAATATCACTCTCGCCCTGCGGGCTCGAGTGATATTAATTCACACAACAGCTCGTGATATTGTTACTCAGTGACCCTGACTTGGGTTGTTTTGTTATAATATACACTGCCCATTGGATTGGGGGGGGCAGCATATCAGGGCAAATCCCGACCAATATCAGGGCAGACCCACTGCCTTGAAGTTAGTCACATGGGATACATGCTAAAAATTTAAATCAGAGCAAAATAGCACCAGCCATCCCCTGGTTCAACTGTTTTCTCACAATAAAATTGTACACACAATTGGAAAGCTATAGAACAAAAACATGAAACACCCAGTAATCAAATTTTTACTTATTTTAATAACTGAATCCTTTCAAAATTAGGCTTTATATTTATCTTTTTTGTTGTGAGTAGGCCGCCCAAAAATATATTGCCGAAATTGCCCCAAAATTTTTATATTTTTTTGTTGTCAAAAAAAATTTTTGTTTTTTTAATAAAAATCTCATATTGCATGAACCATGCAATATCAGTGTTTTGTGATGTCGTCATGTGACTAACTTTGGCCAATCAGCATCGCTCTAGCATAGTGGTCATATAATAAAAAGTATTAAAGTAGTCTACATCAAGACAATTTTCAACATAGGCCTATATGTGAGATTATTTAAGCTAGGAAAATTCAGACCATGTCCTTAACATCACCAGTACTTAATCTTTGTTGGTTGACTTAAATGTTATTGCAGGATTTCATGGCAGTACTTATGAAAAAAAAAATTGAATAAAATATCTGTGCATTGGATGTGCATGAGTTAATAACTAATGTTTGTTTATGCATGATGCCCCCTCACTGCATCAAGAACCAGCTATCTCATTTCCCAGATGACAGTGATCTATCAATCAAAACCCCTTGGCCAATAGTAAAACACCACTTCATTTGCATTCCTTTACTGTCCCTCCTCCAAGGAACTCCCCTTACTGTCCCTGCAGATAACGACAAATCACAGCTGAGCATTGCTGTGGCCGGTGACACCCTATGAGTCCGAGGGCCCGCCAGTCCGAGGGCCCGCCAGTCCGAAGGCCCGCCAGTCCGAGGTGCCCTGAGGGCACCCCGAGTCTCAGGTGCCCTGAGGGCACCACGTACGATTGTCTCCGAGGGCCCGCAAGTCCGAGGGCCCGCCAGTCCGAAATGCCCTGAGGGAATCACCTCCCTCTGATGCCCTCAGGGAAATGGGTGATGCCCTCGGGGGAAATGGGTGATGCCCTCGAAGATTATGTATCTATCTATCTATCTATCTATCTGTCTGTCTGTCTGTCTGTCTAGCTGTCTAGCTGTCTAGCTGTCTGTCTGTCAATCTGACTATCAATTTGTCTATCTGTCTATCAGGTGTATGAATTAGTGCTTTTGGTGAGCTTGGGAATATTTTAAGGCTAATATTATATTGCTTGTGTCAAATTGTCTCAATCTCACTAAGACAATTCTAAGTGATAGAGAGAGGTCTCTCAAGGCCAAAGTTCTTTGGCTTTCTTGGTTTTGGTGTTACTTACCCACCTAGCTGAATTTTCAGTTTCCATGGCAACCACAGAATGACTTGAAAATGTCCATTATAATTTTAAAAATCTATTCCAAATATGCTGAATTTTAATTTGTGAAAAAATTCATAGTTAGACGTCTAGAGGTTGAAAATAAGTGTCCATTAAAAAAAAAAGCCTCGTACTTTATGAACGCCCCTCATAGATAAATAGATAGAGCCTTACACTGTTACAGAAAAAAATAGATAAGCAAATATGAGATAGATAGATATCCTATCTACAAGCAACTTTTAAAGAGCTCGCACATTATTTTTTAGACTACAGGCCAGAAAGTGAAACCCTCCCCCCCCCCCCGAGGGAATTTTCGGGA
This sequence comes from Platynereis dumerilii, assembly GCA_026936325.1. Classification (NCBI taxonomy): domain Eukaryota; kingdom Metazoa; phylum Annelida; class Polychaeta; order Phyllodocida; family Nereididae; genus Platynereis; species Platynereis dumerilii. Next base: position 2,463,685 of record JAPTHN010000044.1, on the reverse strand, counting down.
CCCCCCTAGTTTTCTTCCTGGATGTTTTCTGAGTTCATTTCAAGTTGTTTCCGCCATTTAAAAGCGTGAAAACTCCAGAAAAAATCACTTTTTCTGTATAACGTGCGACTAATTTTGATGCTTTTTATTAGCGTGACACACTTTCCTCACAAAATTGGCAATAACTCCCTTAATAATCATCTTTATGACATAAAAAGGTGTCATTGGAACCAAAAATAAGTAGGCTACGTGATACAATGTTGCTTTATACTTCAAAATTGGGACTGAAATTTGACAGGATGTCATTTTCCTACCGCTACCCATACATTTTATTTAATAAAATGATTCCGCCAATATATACAGTGGGGTGCGAAAGTTTGGGCACCCTTCGAGAGGGGTCACATTTTTTCAAATTTCAAACAAACCATTTGCAGAATCTTTCCAACGTGAATTGTGCAAGTGGAGGATACCCATTCACTCAATTTTACCCAAAAATAACAATGGAAATATTAAAATTTAAAAAAAAATATGGGTCTTTTTGTTGGATTTTAGGTATGCAAAAGTTTGGGCACCCCTACAGATTCTGATCTTAATTTTTCTATAACTCTACATTAAATCAACATAAAAGCTCTAAAATGCTTTGGATAATAATGTAAGCTTCCCAGGACTTCATTTTGTGTGATTTTTAAAATTTTAATCCACAACAGAATCCCTCCAAACTTGGCAGATTTGAGGTATGCAAGGTGCGTCAGATTATTTAATAAAATTTCAATTATTTTGAGTCCAGAAGTGGAAAAAGTTGATTTATCTTGTTTATTTTTCATCACCTAAACATGACAGATTATTCTATGATGAAATTTTGGAGCAGCTAAGACCTATATCCGACTAAAATACCTAAAATGCCACACAAGTTCAACTTTCTGGGCATCTTTGTCAGAGTACTTTGGCTTTCTGGTAAAAATATTTACGAAACCTGCTGTTTTTGAGTTGTGTTGACAATTTCGCTATTATTACAGCTGTCGTCCATAAATTTTGGCCTGCCTATTCTTGGCCTTGGGGAGTCAAACTTGTTTGTCACATTTTGGTGTATCGGAGCGATTCCATTTCAATGTATTTTTTACGCCCTTGTCTCAAACACCACATTGGCTGATCCAGAATGCTTCCAAATAGCTAGATGGGTCCTTTGGCATGATTCAGACAGTCGGATTGAGCTATGCAATTGTGATACCTTGTATAGCTTGGCTTTTCACATCTGCATGCTGACAGTAGAATGATGCACCTGTCGATCATATTCAGTGTCACAATTGTCGGGGTCTCTGAGGTTGACGTATAAAATTTGATTGTTACAAAATAGCAAACTTGATTAAAATTTTAATAGAAACACTATTAACCACAAATTGAATTTTTTTCAGCAAAAATAGTCCCTGGCCGGCAAAACAAAGTTGAACTGCACATTAATATTTTTAATTTTGCTGGATATTAACCTAAATAAATAATGGAAATCTTAAATATTTTTGGTTATTTTAGATAAAATGTTAATTTTAGGTAAAGGAGAGGCTAACCAGGTCTCCTGGCCCAGAAATCTTCAAACTTTCAGTATAACTGGTCATGTGCAGTGCATTTTTTAACATAGTAACGGGGAGACCAAATGGTCTCCCAGTTGACAAATTTGGTCTCCCAGTCAATGCTAAATTGGCATCACTGGGAGACCAACTTTTTTCAGAGACTTTCATAAATTTCTTATTTGGTTGTCTTAATTAATTAGCAGTTTTTTTATGTATTTGAAATCAAGGCTTCTGCTTTTCATGTCAAAAATATTCTTCACGGTCTCTACAATACACTTTTGCTGTATCCGTCTGATTAACGATTAAAAAAAAAGAATTGTCAAATTGTTTTTGTGGCATGCAATCAGTGCAACTCTTCAATTAGCAGCCAACTCAACAGTTCACAATCCTTTGGCAAGCAAATCATAATATAAATACATAGTAATGAATGTACAAGTACTGATACGTCAAAAGTTGCGTTGGTCTCCCAGTCGAAAATCCTTAAAAAATGCTCTGATTATTGATGCCATAGGTGCCACAAAGATGCAACAGTTGGAGTCACTCTGTTGGGCAGAACAATAAAAAAAGGAACAAGAAATGAAGCCCTGGGATGCTTACATTATTATGTAATCAGTTTAGCTTTTTAAAATTTATGGACAGAAACTAAATGTCGCTCGCCCCCCCAAAAATCACGCGCACCATACGACTGTGTAGGCACCCTCACAAAAATATTAAGGAAAATCAAAGTTACCTTTTTTGGAAACAATAATAAGAAGAATATATAATATTACAAAAACAATAATAACAATAACAATATAACAATAACAATAACAAAATTTTATTTTTCGTCACATGTGAACAACATAGAAAACATTAGCCTGAGGCTACATACATATGGGTAAATTCTTAATTACCGTGCATGGTAAATTCTTGATAATGTAGTGTTTCAATGAATGCAAGGCTTATATTATGGCTCTCAAAGAATCAAAAAGGTCATTTGCATTGGTACTATAAAACACTAATCAAATACTGACACTTGCCCAGCAACAGTTTGTGCAGTTATCCCATGCTTGTTTCACTGGCATCCATGTTGGATGATGGGGTAACAGCGGTTAACCAATCAGGTTTCCTCGTGCGTGGATTAATTGGCCCCTTTTTTAATGGAAATGAACAAAAAGCGCCCTGAGGAACCAAAGAGCATTCCAAGGGACCATCCAAGAAACAGAACACTGACAAAGAGCACGTCAATGCAACCTTACCCAGAGGAATGGAAAAATGAAAAATGTCCTTAAGACAATAAAGTGCCCAGTGGAATTCATAAAATGCCCTGAGGTATAATAAAAGTGCAAAAAAAGAAATAAAAAGTGCCCTGAGGATTTATTAGTAACTTGAGGAACAGAGGAGTGCCCTGAGGGTGCAAATAGTGCCCTGAGGAATCAATGAGTACCCCAAGGAACTATCTGAGGAGCAGAACGGTGACATCATGCCCTGAGGCAAAAAAGTGCCCTAAAGTGCTGCATGGAACCAGAATGACCCGAAAGAGATTGCCCATAGGAGTTGAAAAGTGCCCTTAGGACAATAAAAAGCCCAGAGGAAAGCATAAAATGCCCTGGAGTATACAAAAAGTTCCGAAGAGAAATAAAAGGTGCCCTGAGGATTTATTAGTAACTTGAGGAACAAAGGAGTGCCCTGAGGGTGCAAATAGTGCCCTGAGGAATCAATGAGTGCCCTGAGGAACCATCTGAGGAGCAGAACAGTGACATCATGCCCTGAGGCAAAAAAGTGCCCTGAAGTGCTGCATGGAACCAGAATGACCTGAAAGAGATTGCCCATAGGAGTTGAAAAGTGCCCTTAGGACAATAAAAAGCCCAGAGGAAAGCATAAAATGCCCTGAAGTATACAAATGGTTCCAAAAGGAAATAAAAAGTGCCCTGAGGATTTGTTTGTAACTTGAGGAACAAAGGAGTGCCCTGAGGGTGCAAATAGTGCCCTGAGGAATCAACGAGTGCCCCAAGGAACTATCTGAGGAGCAGAACGGTGACATCATGCCCTGAGGCAAAAAAGTGCCCTGAAGTGCTGCAGGGAACCCCAATGACCCAAGAAACAGTGCCTTTTATTTCCTTTTGGAGCTATTTGTATACTTCAGGCCATTTTATGCTTTCCTCTGGGCACTTTATTGGGCACTTTATTGTCCTAAGGGCACTTTTCAACTCCTATGGGCACTCTTTCCTTTGTTCCTCAAGTTAGGAAGTTAGGAACAATATGCATACTTTCAGGTGGTATAATTCCAACCTCCATTTGAACAAACTTTATATAGGCCTAATATTATATTTGGAGAGATCCCAATTCTTGTCCAGTCCCTGACCTATAACCCTGTAGGCCTATAGATCTATAGGCTAATGAAAGTGCAAGAGATTTTGAAAGTGGATTTGAGCAACTGACCTCTAAAAGGCTATCAAAATTTTACAGGTGGATGTATCACATCATTTGCGAAATGTAGAAAGTTAGAATTTTCTCGCGTTTTCCAGGGTGCGGTCATGCCTCTGGACCAGTCTTTGGCCCCCCCCCCTAGGATTTTGCCCAGGCTACCACCCTGCTAGTGCAGTTATATATAATGTTTCCTATAGATACATAATGATTAAATTTGGTTTAGGCTAGATCAGCTCAACATTTTAAATAATTAGATAACAATTAACTGAAACTGCTGACTCATTGTTAATTCCCTACGCCAGGATCCAATAAGATCCAAATTACATAAGAGTTGATAAGATTACGTAATAACACATAACGTCCTATAATACTTGGCACGGTGCCAGCAAAGGTCACTGAGTGCAACTTCAGGCGTCACTGCAATGTTAAAAGATAGGAGGTGAGTTAAGTTTAATAGATCCAACTTTAAAAGGTTTAAAATGACTCTAAAATGCCTTTTCGGGATAACTTGTCATTTAGACTAGATAGAGTACTGCAAGAGCTATACAATGCACTTATTTTGATTAAGATATTTTGAATATTAAAGTCATAATTCATTAAATGAGTCAGCACTGAGTTTAAAGTTCTTTTAGAGCAGATAAGTGGTTGAAAGACAGCCAGTGTGCATCTTTTCAAAGCAATCAAGTATTATTGCCTGTACAATTCAAAGTTACAGCTTACATGTTTTTTGAAAACTTAACCTTGACATCAACAGGGTATCTGTGAATGTGATTGGTCTGATCTTCAACCTGTGACACACTGACAGGTCTGCTGTTACCTTGTTGTGGATTTCGAGCAGCCTGCGTCTCAGGCGTCTCAGTTTAAAATATGATCCTCTGAGTTGATAGGCTCCATCTCTGAAGTATTAGTGGGAGTAACTGCAGGTCTTACATATTATAAAAAAATGTTGGCATGAGATCTCCTGGACTTCATGCAGGCCCCAGAGACGATTGCAAGGATCAAAGTAATGAGGCTCAAGTTCAAGATGGTGACTTTTGGTGCCCATGTTACATTATTTAAAGGGAATTTTCTGATCTTTAGAGGGTTTGAGAGACCCGCAATATCAGTTTTGAGGGAAGCCATGATCTATCCAGCCGTTTACCACTAGGCTCCTTTCTGCACTGCACATTTCTTTATAGAATATGAGAAAAAATTTCATGGCAAACCAACCAACAGTTTCTTCAAAACCGGAAGCAGAAGTTTTTCATAGAAAATCGCTGTATTTCCCATGTTGTGCATAATTTGAATTTCCATGCATAATTCCCACCACATTCTATAGTTTGTCAGTTATAATGCATTATTTTAAAAATGGCCAAAAGTTGGTAGAAAAATAATAAGAACAACATGAATTCCCCTACGGAGAATTCACAATAATAAGGAATACATACAATATATATATATAAAGAAGAACTTCCATATGGGATGTTCTTATTAAATAGGAAGTGAGTCTTAATATATATTGCAAATGGAGAATAAGAAAGAGTCTAACTCTAATCTGACACTTCAACTTGTTCAATAGCAATCAGATAGAACTCCAATCTGACACTGTGAATGTGATTGGTAATTCAATAGCAATCGGGCAATTCAATAGCAATCAGGCAATTCAATAGCAATCAGGTAACTCAGTAGTAATCAGGTAACTCATTAGTCTGGACCTTCATAAAGTCCTGAAAGCTTCTAAAACTTATAGTGCCCTAAGGGCACCTTGGCAAGCCCTGATCCTGAGGGCATTTCGGACTGGCGGGCCCTCGGAATGCAGGGTCTTGCCACTCATCAAGATGGGACCCTAACATTCGGAGTGGTGGGCCCTCATAGTGATGCCCTCAGGGCACCATGAACAGGGTATGCCCTAAGGACATTAACGATGCTCTCAGGGCACCACGATGCCCTCAGGGCATTAAAAGTTCGGACTGGCGGGCCCTCGGAATGACGGGCCTTCGGAATCGCCGACCCTCGGACTGGCGGGCCCTCGGACTGGCGGGCGGACACCGCTGTGGCCTGCCTGTTGACTCCTCCCACCAACACATGCAGCATTGTGGCCCCTGCTTCACAGGTGACTGACCCTTTTTGGCACTGTCTGCCTTTTGTTGCTCCAAAAACCCAGACATAGCTCTTTGTTGCAGGTGATAGGATTATTACCTGACTTTAAACTTGATGACCTCATGATTAAAGAAAATACCTGTGCAGATCTGAGATCATCACCAAATACAGGATTGGTGGATCTCAGCAACCAGATGTGTTAGGATGATGCGGTTTTCTGCTAACCAAATTACTTTTTTTTTATAGACATAATGAGTACATTACATAATCATGTCGTGCTGCTACCCTGTCACCCTTTATCGGGAAATTGTGGGAATATACATGATATAAGCCTAAATTTATTTATTTTTATTCTCAATTGGGTATTTGCTATTTTGTTTCTATTGCGTCAAACAATCTTCTTTACCCTTTCCCTTCAGCACATGGTAGATTTGTAGAATGGCGCAATAACACATGTATGTAATGATATTTTTTTGTATAACCAGTTTTTTTGCTGAAAAAATCCTGGCCTTTTTTTTCCTAATTGTAAATAGTAAATTGATTAGTAAAATGATTTTAAAAAAAGACAAGGCTATTTAGGCCTTGGCCTGTGGGTATTTGCAAATATTTAGGACAATGGCATAATAATAATGCAGTCAAATTTCCCTGATGGATTTACGATTGATTTTTCATATACATGTAATTGCACATCATCTCTCTTAAATTTTTCAATTTTAAATAATTCAAATTTTTTCTAAATTTCCGTGAAATTTCTCCATATATTTACACAAAACTTTAACAAAAACTTGTCATAAAATAAAACATTTCCTTGTAAATTTGATTCTGGTTTTATTATTTCTATTTCCACAGTTTTTTTTCCATTGCATAAGATGTTTATTAACCATATTATGGCTTTTTGTCTGGCCCTATCTGCATAATTATTGTCCGTGATTTTCCTAATTTTGCCAAGAACATTTTTCTGAACTACCAACCAAAGCATTTAATTCCCTCTTACATTTTTCTTTTCCTGTGACGTTTTCAACAATGGGCATGACGTCACAATCCAATTGTTTGTGCTATATTTTCTTTTGTGACATCACCAGGGTGGCAGCACTGGTGATGATGTCACAATGTCATTATAAAAATAGCAACCTTGGTGGCTGTGTTATTTTGGGTTGAAACAGCCTGGCAGTTTTACCCCCTAGAAAACTCTTTTTTTTTGCACGCAAAGTGTCAACAAACAATATTATTTTACTTGCGAATGAACAATTTCAACATTATGTATTTACGTTACCCCAGATACAGGTGGAAACTTTTTTTTGTGCTGAACAAACTAAGTTTAACAACGATCATCTGGATCATTTGGTCAGCCCTCTATGGCGAATCCAGGGGCACATCTAGAAATGGCCTGAGAGGGGGGGGCATTACATGGGGGAATACGGGGCACTTCACGGTGTTTCCTATCTCCTCCATGTTAAGTTTGGGTCTGAGGGGGCACCATGGCCCCCCCTAAATACGCCACTGGGCGAATCCCTTACAGATTCTTAGGGCTGACTAGATCCTTGGGGGGGGGGAGGTTATGGCTTTTTGGTGAAAGAAATAGTTTGTGTCAGCGCATGAAAAAAAAAAGTTTGTTTGCACCTGTAGCTGGGGTACCGTAATGTTAATTAATGAAATTGCGAAAAAAGCTAGTGGCTCCTGATGTGAATGTATTGTAATATTAATTTTCAGAGGGATTCATCAAGGGTCGATCTAAGGGTGCTCGCTCTATGCTGTGGCATTTACATATTAAGAGCCAGTAACATGTTACTTCTTCAGTATATTATCATAAAATATGCATAGTAAAATTTTCGACAAACAAACCAAATATTTAGGCTCAGGCCTAAAATGCAATAAATCAAGTTCATGTTCAACAAAACAACAATGTCAATTACAAAGATCTCAGCATTGCTAACTGTGAAGCGAACATTTAATATAAGTCAAAGCAAAAGAGCATTCCGAAGTTGCACAATATTTAAGTTTTGCCTAATTTAACTTGTCCGTCTCAAACAACAAAGGATACACCTATCATCATACATACAATTTACATACCTGAACAAAGTTACAATGCAACTTTCATAAGAGTGACCTTTTAATTCTGTTAACATTCTGACAAACTTACATAATTATATTCTTTAAAAATACGTACTGTATGCTTGTCCTTAACAATGTTTTACATTTAATTACCATGACTGAGTGATGCTGTTGTCATGAAAAATAAATCTAGGCCTTTAAAAAACACCATAAAAAAGTTTTAACATAGCAATAAAAATAATTGATTGAAATGTTGAAGTCTAAATCGTTGTTGAGATGATACATGGACACACATATAATTATGAACACAATCCACAAACTTCACAATTTTTGTACACATCGAGTACAAGGATGTACCCCTCTACCTTAATCATTAATTAGTCTTTAAATAACAAACTATAAAGGTTCAAGGCCTTCACATGGTAAAAATGAAAGTTAATCTCCATATGCAACCGGCAATTGACAATTCACCCGTATCTGTTTCTCAATCACATAATTCAATTAACCTTTCACCGTCTTCTGACGAGACAATAAAGACATAGAGAGGTTTGGCTACACATGTACATATTACTTTTATGTGTACAGATGCTATATAAATGCATTGTTGCTATGGGAACCATACATATTCATGGTCCCGTGAACATGGAGCAAAACCTCTCTAATATTGGATACATATTTTCAATAGACCAATATTGAATCAATACAATTCTTATGTTCACAATGAGGTCAAAAGCACATCGGAATATAAATATGCAAGTGAACTTATATATTTTCAGTACGCTGAGATAAAAATCATGAAAAGTTAAATAATCAAATATTCACATACAATTTCTCTGTGCAAAACTAAGTTATTTGAAAACATACAATTTCTGTAATGTGAAAACCACTGACAAGTATTATGAACATTGCGGACAAGTATCTCCATAACTTAAACAATAAAGAGAACTTAATTGGTTATTCATAAAATAACTGTTTTACATAAAAGATAGTAACATACTTGTAGCACATTACTAGTTGTACCACATTATATGTCGTAACTCTTCTTCCTCGATGACAGTGTCATAAACCTTTTAGTACTTTGCGAAGTATATTAAACAAATATTAGGACAAAACTTTTTTAGATAAATTAAAAATATATGTATTTACATATTTAAATGAAATTTTGCTTTGTAATTTAACAAGTAATAATTTTGAATTATCGGAAATATTCCTTTAAGTTACTTGATCAATTTAAATCAATTTAAATTACTCATTACAAAACAGTGACAGTCTCATAAGCATTTTACTTCAAAACATAAAGCTGGCCAACGACATCATCCGAAAGGGACTAGGTACATCAGTGTTTCCACTTCTTGTAATTATACTGAAGAAGAATGTGAAGTTCGTAATTCGTAATTGCATAGTCCGTCAAGTATTGAAGCATCCTTGCGTCAGGCAGGCTACAGCAGCTAGCTCTTTTGCGACCGGAGGGAGTAGGTACACAAAATTCACTGGAAGTGCTCTATTTTACGTCCGGAAACTCATGAATTACTTGCAATATGCTGCCTAGTCCCGCTGAGTTCTGCAGGGCACCAACCTGATATGCAACTGCTCTACTGTCCTAGATGCCAATTTGATATTCAACCTGACTTGAATTTTGCCGGTCTGCAGCCTCAATCACTCGCCTGCTTTAAGAGGAGACAGGCTTGTCAGTCAGTGTGGCACTTCGATAACGACCGATTGGACCTGTGGAAAAGAAGAAAATATATCAGTCAAAAATCCACTTTATATTGTGAAATTGATACATAGACAAGATAGATGAAGTAGTGCAGCCCTCTTATTAAACCCAGTTTCAGCCACCAACAAGGATCGATTTTAAAAAGTCAAGACTGTTTTTTGACCTTTCACAATTTCACACAACTGATTATCATACAAGCTCTCAACGGCGTTCAAATCCAGTAATTTCAGCTATTCCTTCAAACAAGATGAAAAAGTTCCCAGTTATTTGGTCAGTGATACATTGATGATGATGTGGTAATGGATTATGACAGGACAAGTATAAGGAGGACATTTTGAAAATTGGTCTGGTCGACAGTGTGAATATTATTTGACGACTTGTTGATAAAGTTCACTAAATTCAAGGGTAACATTCAGGTCAGGGGCCTTAAAACATGTAAGCCTGATGGCCCCACTTCAAAATTATTGGTTGAGGACAACAATGCAACTGCCTCCATGCACGCCTGACGAGGGCACTCCCTTCTAAGCACCAAATTTACTTTGAATTTGTCGGGGTCACTGCTTAATTTCAAAAGTATAGAGCTTTTCAAGCATCCCATGTCAGACATACGTCAGCGAAGAAAAGCTTGACAAATTTACAAACATTATTTCAAACAATGATTTTTGGTCTTGTGGTTGTGATAAGGACAGATTTTGGGAAGTCAAAAAGGTTGAGCACGAGTAAAACAAGATGTCAAAGAATGGCAAATGTATGTTGAACTACATGTAGAGCAAATCTGGATAAATGAATTGACTACCTGTCTTAATCAAAGCACTTCTTATGCTTTTCAACATCAAATATTCAATATTAACAGAGTATACACAATAGCAGGGCTTTGGAGTCGGATTCATGGAGTCAGATTTGGGTAGAGTCGTGTGTCGAAAATTAAATTGTTGACTCCTGATTTCTAAAAATGATTAATATAATTTACAAAAACACAGTTACACAAATATGAAATAAATCCCAAATTTACATAAAACTTCTGATCAAGTATTTATGTACAAAATCTTATGAAAACTTTGCAGAATGACTTTTTCTTTTCCATTAAACATGTAATATTTATGTGCAATAATGCCGCGGAGTCGGAGTCGTAATTCAGGAGACCCTAGGAGTCGGAGTCACTTTTCAGAAAGTCAAGGGAGTCGCTTCACTAATCACCAGACTCCAAAGCCCTGCACAATAGTTGGTAATTTCACGTTGGCGAAAAGTCTAAAGTTATGGAGGCTTTACTAAGTTAACATCAAAAATGGGCTACAGAATTTGAAACTTTGATTTAAGAGAAGCAACCAAATATGAACTTTGAATGTTGATTCCGAATTACCTGTAGTACAAAATCCCGCCCTCTGAAGTCAGCGATTGTTCTCGGCAGACGAGTTCTTCCCCAGATGAATCTCAAGAAGAGAGACCTCTCCAGTCCTGATTGGTGAATTTCTCCATGATCTCCCAGAACCAGTGGACGAGAGGAGTTGTGGCGTCAATGCCTTGTACGTCGCTACGGACTTGAGTGAAGCCAGAGGAATATCTGGAGTGCCACACACCTGGAACGAATGAAATACAAGGATATGAAGAATTGAATAAATTATTTCGCAGATAACTTTCATTAAGACCTGTAAAGAATTTGATTCATGTACCAGACAAGTCAGACGTTGACTCATATCTGGGAATAGTCCGAAATTGCAGAAATACAACTATATATTCTCCAGAAAAGTCTAGGTACTCCAAAAAGTCTTGGTGCCTTATCAATCAATTCAAAGATCTTCAATGATGTGTTAAGAATAATCTTTGAATTTGCAACGATGTGTAAAGCATAGCAGTATTACCATAGTCTCCAGCTCTGGACCAGTGAACAGGGACATCAGTGGCACAGGCACAACCATAACCATTCCTGCGCGGAAGAGTATCACAGCATCGTCAAACTCTCTCAATCTGAAAGACAAAGATAGTATTATATGTCAAATGAGAAGCTACTATAAGATTCCGAGTAAATCTTTAATTACATCATCTACTGATTTCAATGTCTGCCACTATTGTCTGCTTATCTTTAAATATAATTTTTTTACATCTATCAGACTCGAAACAAGCAAAAGAGGTCTGCAGAAAGTCAATGACTCTACCAGCTTGAACTTAACATAGTCTTACCTGTAATTGAGAGCAATCCTCAGTACTCAGCCTTGTTTTCTGGTGCAATGCGATTGTACTTGGTGCTCAGTTGAATCTCCAATCCTGTAGCACTTGGGGCGCTGAACGCATATCAGCCGTTATGAGGGCTGTGTCCGTCATGTCCTTGATGCACATAAGACCTGAAGGAAAATGCAATAAATGTTATTAGAAGTAGCACTGCCAATCCTCTGATTGTATTACAGATAGCATGTATTCTCAAGTGGGGAATGCTATGACCACCGAATAGTCAACAGCTAAATGACAAGGAGACTTGGGACACTTTACACATAAGGATGAATAGAAGAAGGGTTCCGCAATATTCAGACTGAGGGGGCTTCCTGTTCTGACAGCAATTCGTTGCAGTATTCCTGGAATTGGTGAAGAAGAAAATGAGCTATTGCAATGGGATATCAGGCCCTTTAGAAATTTTGGTGTCAGTTGTTGACTTTTTTCGTGAAGCAAAGTTTTGCAAAGTTTTGCAAATTTTTTTTATCCATTTCACAGGGATAACATCATTAAGATGCAATGACTTTTTAGGGAACCACAAATCTTGAGTGCATCTGAATAAGCCTCTCAAGTCTCCTAACGACTCAACAATTTGTACAGAATTGAAGAATAATACTTACCAAAGAGCTTGAAAATATTGTGGGAGTTGTTGGACTTGAATGCAGGATTGAGAAGGAAGCAATCTCTGTTAGCTCCGGATTCGTCTCGTCCATTTGGAGTTAGGATGAGAACAGGAACGGATCCGTTTTGCAACTCACACATCTCCGCAATGGATTCACTGTATCCACCTCCACAGTCGTCTACACTCTCGCCTGAAATTGGAAATCATTTTGTCTTCATTATCATTGTCTGCAGATCACGTTCAAATCTGACATTACTTTCTCATTGTATCATATATGCATGGGTGACTTTCTCAACAATTTTTTTTGCAGTGTGATTATGGTAAATAAGCGAGTCACTGTTTAAGTTCCCAAATGGTTAAGAAAGTTTCTTCGCAAAACTACTGGTTTCTGAGGGTGTGGGTTCGAATCCAACCCCAAGAACTTACTGTGAGGGTTAGCAAGACTCTTTGAATATGTCAGGATGAACTATTTGCTATCGGAGAAATATAGTCAGAAGCTACTGCTACAGCAACTTACCAATAAACTTGACCTTCCACACTCGATGGGGCAGCATCAATGAGTCGGGGGTTTGAGTTCCAATCTTCTGACAAACTTGGCCAAACATGGCCTTCATACCATCCACTCCTGCAAGGCCTCCTTTGCTTCTGGATCTCTTCACCTGAGGATGAAAATACAAATTCAATTTTTGTGCAATTGTATTCTTATGTCTTCAAAATTTGGAAAACCATTCATGAAAGTTAGAATATGAAAAATATGAAACAGTAGAGGCAGCATCGGATAGGGGATCATCCGGCGCATGGAATGCTGTACCACAGGGACGAAATGTTGGCGCATTATTTTTCAATTTTTACAGTAAATTTACAGACTTTCTGTCTTTCTATCTATATCTATGTCTCTATCGTTCTTCTTACTTTCCTATGTTATAATTGTTTTTATTATTTACAGTCAAGACTCAAGATTGTGTATAATGAAGATGAATCAGAAGCCCAGAAGTGAGGCGCGAGAGGGGTCAAGAGACCTCCCAGAGTACCCAAAGGGACTCGTAGGTCGTAGAAGCAGCCCAAGTCAAGGAGAAAAGGCCTTGGAGGGAAGACCAAAGGGCAACCACCATGAGAACCCAGCCCAGGAGAGAACGCAAGGGGCACATGCAGTCCCGTAAGATGCCGCATGGCCAGAGAGGATGGGGCATTGAAGATCCGAAGGGCTCAGGACACAAACATAATAGAGGCAGCATAGGCTCGAGCAGATGGATGGATGGATGATTGGGGCCTTACGTCCTGTATTTATGCACTTGGTAGGCTAATTAGGACAGGAGGAGGACACGGTGAAGAGGCCATAGGCTCAAGCAGCACTTCAAGCTTGTGAGTGAGTTTGTGTTTTACGCCCCATCAGCACCGGTGTGGGCTATTTAGAGGCAACTTCAAGCTTGAGAAGAAGAGGTATCCTCAATGAAGGGATAACAGCTGATTAGATCCGTTATAAGCGTGGCCCAACAAAAGGCCCAGACCCCCTTCAGGATGTGAGCAAACAGCTCCAGCAGAGCGCACAGCCAGACAACATGACTGAGTAAGATCCCAGGGCCAAGGCACAGGATGCAGGCAAGTGTAGCACGGAGCGGGTGCCACAACTCATACGGACCTAGACCACAAGGCATGCTTGGAGATGCAACCACAGCTGAAAGGAGCCTACATGCTAGGCCAGAGCCTATGACCAAGAAGAAGAATGACCGCGAACCAGGTCAGGAGACAGCCCAAAAAATATTGTAAGCCAGCCAAGGGCGGCACTGGAAGACCAGGGACATAGGGCACCCAGAGTTGTCGGGACCAGAGAAGAGACTGCACTACCAACTTGGCAAACCACAAGAAACAATGGGAGGCACCTGTGCCGCACCACCCTGGAGAGTGTGGGCAGGAAGAATCAGGCCCCTGACCAAGCAAGCAAGCTGTAGGAGGGACACAACAGGAGCTCCAGAGGGGCAATGTGACCCAAGACAGACACTGACCTCCGAAATGGAAGGAAATAAAACCACAGGGCCAAACCCAATACAGCAGCTGCCGAGTGACACAAGGTGCAATAGGAAGCTCCTAAGGCCGAAGTATGGGACAGGTGAAAGACTCGCTCACAAGATCACGAGTAGGAGACCAGCAACTGAGTACATAGTTTCTAGGAAGCAGAGAGCCCTCATGTCTGGCAAGAAGAAGGTGCCTTTGAACAAGACAACAGTTGCGAGAGTCCACAGGGCACCATGAGCTGAGGAGTGCAAGCTAGAAAAAGTGCATACACCAGGGCTGAGCAAGAGGAGCATGTGGAGAAGAAACAGCTGGCAGGCAGCAGTAGGGAACACACTGGATGTGAAGTAAGACCTGACATTGAATGAACTTTAGGAGAAGAGACCATGTTATCTTTCCCGAATTGGTGATATTCAACCACAGCTAATTTGCAAGTAGATCTTTGACCTTCAGTATGAATTTTAACAACATCTTCCTTAATTTCTTGACTGTCCCTTTTGATGACATTCTCGTAATTAAGATGAGTACTGTTGTTTCCAACTTTTAAAAAAATCATTGATTAGATCTTGTTCCTTCTGGAATAGCTTTCTGATACTTGCAGGAGAAACTTTGACTGTACTTGCGATTCTTTATTACATCACATGGATAAGGAAGATAAGTAAATCAGCACACCCAGACATCAGAACTTAGGAATGGAGAGTCTTGAGGCGAATTGACGAAATGCAATGTTGCTGCTTCTGGGGTACTGGACCTGGTGTCTGCAAATACGTATCCTTGGTTGACGTCTTCCAGGGCGTGTCTAATGGTCTCAGCAGGAATTCTGGAATATTCAGGCTGTCTTCTCTAGTAAACACTGATCCAAAAAAATTGTTCCAAGATGTTAGCCTTCTCCGTGTCCTCTGGTTGACTTCCTCACATATTCTCACTCAAGGTCTGGAACTGGTGACTTGGTGTGAAGGTTCCCCTGCCCTTGCTGAATTGAAGAATGAAGAATGCCACGAGGGTTTTGCTATGCTCTTCTCACAGTTTCTTGCTGCTGTTCAACAGGCCATCTTAGCTTGGTTTCGTGCTCGTGTGTATTTCTTGTAGTCTGCACCCTGCCTCGTCCTCTCTTTTATTCATGCATCTCATATAGGCCATGTTTTTTATAATTAGCTTAATAAGTGTTTGTTGCACCCGTCTTGTGTCTTTTCAGTCCGCCTCCTACGTCTCCTGTATTGGGGATAAAAGTATTCATCAGCTGGATAAGGTTTTCCTTGATTAGCTTCTTCTAAATATATATATTAGGGTGTCCAAAAAAAAGTCTGAAATTCATTGGGGCTTACCTCTAAATGTGTTCTATAGCCCCTCTCTGACTCCCATGTAAAATTTCAGCTCATTTGAAGGTGTTTTAGATGTTGCTCAAGAGCCCCAAAGACAGATAGGGGTTTAACATTGAATTTTCATGCGAAAATGGCTATTTTTGCTAAAAGCTCATAAATTATCAGTTTCAGTCCACCCAAACACATGGATATTTGATACAAAGTTGTATAAATTATTCCGCACTCTGTGGTACCAATTTCATATCTCCACTTACTTGGTTCTTCTGTAATTGGCATATATATGTATACCATTTTACATGAAAAATTGACGGCAAGGCAAAGAACCTTTCTTAATGAAATGTAATTGCACCTTAATTTTGAATTTTAAACATGAGACAATCACAACTTGGTTCCATAATGTGACAGAGACACAAGAATATGGACCGATGTCTTATAATCAATTTCAGACTATTGAAACAATCTTCGAAGTTGTTTTTTAAATCACAGAAAATCGCATAAATAAGTATATCCCATACACGTTGATTTTCCCAATACCCAAGCAAGTTACAAATATGAAATTGGTACCACAGTGTGCAGAATAATTGATACAGCTTTGTATTAACTATCCATGTGTTTGGGTGGACTGAAACTTATCATTTATGAGCTATTAGCCAAAATAGCCATTTTTGCATGAAAATTCAATGTCAAACTCCTATCTATCATTGGGGCTCTTGAGCAACATCTAAAACACCTTCAAATGAGCTGAAATTTTACATGGGAGTCAGAGAGGGGCTATAGAACACATTTAGAGGTTAGCCCCAATGAATTTCAGACTTTCACTTTTTTGGGACACCCTAATATATATTATAATTTATTTGCCAGCCAGTGAATCAGATATAATAGTACTCAGTTGTTGAAATAGACAAAAATATCAGTAATGTCAGAAATCTAGGTTTCAGGGTTGTTGGTCAGTCGATGGTGTCGACAACTCTTATTTCCTTTCATGTCTTTCTGAGTGTTGTCGTTCTTTATTGCACTCAGGATGAGGTCCAGTACTTTAGTTCGGAAAGTCCCAAATATAATTGAGGTTGGTGTAGTATGTAGATGGAATCCAGTATCGCATTTACAAAATAGGAGACTGTACTCTGATATAACAGCTGTTATTGCAGGGTAATTACATTCCTCGAAGTACCTGTAGATACAGTTGATTAGTGTCTCCTCAAGGTTTTGTATTGTGTATTCCTGTCTTTCAATGCAGACTCACATCTCTCACAATTCATTAATTTGTCATCCTTATCGGTATAGACAAGTTTGCATACCTTGCATTACAGACGGGTGTCATCTTGAATGTCTTCAGGCTCTCCTTTTCCTTTGTTAACCCCTTACCCTTCTCCTACTCCTTTGAGTAGCATCCCTCTTGCACTCATATTAATTGCAACAGTTGTCAGACAGTGGTTACCACAATGGTTGGAGGCTACATAACACAGTCTAGTAGTCCTCTGGTGTAGGACATTCAGGTTGAGTGGTTTTCTGGCTTGTCTAAGCTACGGTATATCGACAATTTAGCAGATTAAATTGACTTTGTTGTGAAGTTGCCCCTTAACAGTGCTACGCTACACAGGCCGTGTTTCTCACAGTGAATGGAGAAGTGAGTGAGTTTTTGTTTTACGCCCATCAGCACCGGTGTGGGCTATTTTGCAGTGAATGGAGAAAGCGAAGTTCTGCTGCCTTTCTTCTATCCGTCCTATGGAGTTTTGGGGGATTGTTGTCTATGCTGATAAGGTGGTAGACGGCTTATTTCAAGAGTTGTGCACTTCGCTTGTCTGGTGTACTGCGTCAGTCAATGTTGAGTCTCGGAAGTGTGAGTAAGTTTTTTCCTCTCCTCTTCTTAGTTGTCAAACCTCAGCAGTAGATTCTCCGGGAGAGTTGTTCTGAAGGAGTGATTGCCTGTATTGTCCAGATGTTGGTCACTGCTCTTCTCAGAAGTTTGGTGGTTGTTGTTGTCGCCCTCTTGTCTTGCCAAAGTGTTTGAAGTGTCCCTCAAGGATACCTGGTGAAATTGTTGCTAATTTAATTAGCAGTTATTAACTTATTCAACAGCATTGAGGTAGCAATTGGCTGACTGTAAGTCTCTATTTTTGTATCTCAGTTCAACCATGCCTGGGATGATGGTCCTTTCAGTTGATTAGTGTCTCCTTAAGTCCCCTCTCCATGGGAGTTCGTCAATCTAAAGTCTTAAAGCAGTTGCTCATGGCAGGTATTTGTAACATCAAAATCGAAATGAAGCCTATTCAGCACCACCATTTTTAACTTTGAGGGCGGTCGAAACAGATAAAAAAAGTTACTCTCTAGCCAATAACAAGAAAAGCAACTCGTCCTGTATTGTCACTAGTCTGAGACTAGTGGACAAGTGCATCCCAAGAAAGACAAACTTTATCCAAGGAGTCAAGTCTGACTTGTCTTAATTCACAAGGAACCCAAATGGAATGAAGAGCTGAACAGCCCGGGAAATATTAGCAGCGACTATCTCTGGCGACTGATCATTAAACAGCCACTTGTCGAGGAAGTGGCGGAGAAGGACGCACTACACCCTGAGAAGAAATAGAGGATTGGGACTGCTGGGAATGAGAAGCAGGCTGCGAAGAAGCAGAAGCACAAGAACCAGAAGCCCCTAGAGCCAGAGGACCGACAAGAAATGGAGAGTGAGGCCATGAGGGCCTTCTGCCAATTCTGTCACGCTAAAGACCGAACCACCTGTATTAAGGCTGGGAAAACTTTTTTCCAAAAATCTCTCAGACTGGTTTTTAGATAAAATTACCCTGGGGAACCCAGGGTAATAAAAACTGCAGCTAGGAGCAGCCAGGCAACAGCACAACAACCAGAAGAAAGGAACAACTGGCAGGCTTCAACTGATAGGCACAGCATCAGTGAAGGCAAGCCAGTATGCAAAACCAGTAGCAAAATCAGCAAAACAAGCAGCAAAATCAGCAGCAAGCAAGAAACAACGCAAAACGCAGAGCTCAAATTAATTTCACCACTGCTCACAGGGTAAGCTGCGCAAAAATGGGCTTGGAATTCGGTTTTGTGATGTAAGCAGTAACTTGGAGATCGAAGCCTTTCATAGGAGTTATAGCTGTTGATGAATTTGTTGATGTTGACATGTTTGATGTCTTTTATCTCAGTTTTCTTGTAACATCATGCATAGCCAGTGAGCCAGTACTTGTTGATTGGCAACCCAGCTTGGAGAGATCTGTCTATTACTGTACGAGGGGCATTCGGAAAGTTCTAGCAGACCTTATGCTTTGCAGGAGCTGAATACAATTTTCACAGAACCGTTTTCAGGTATGCCACTATCTGGCTTGAAAATATCATGCCTGTCGGAAATGTTTTGATGACTTTTCAGTTGCTACGGAAATGAAAACTCAGTGCAATTGCAAACAGCGCAGCCAAATTGTTTAGTCGAAATCCAGCCATGTAGCAGTGTAGATAATCATACAAGTTAATGTAAAAATGGAATTGATTATGACGAAAAATATTCCTTGAGAGCCTAACAGTAGCTATTTCAAAATGTTTGTCATTGCATTCCAAACAAGTACGCAAATGTTTTAACTCATTTGCTGAGGCAATCAGCGAGGTAATTCAAACTGAGCAGTTCCTAAAATCTGGAGTTTCGGGGATAATTTCTGGCCCTTCATTTCGAATGTTGATCATTCTAACTTTTATTTCTGAACTCCAGTAATGATGGGCATGTCTGGCAATTAAGGCAGATGAGCCGCGTTATGGGTCCTAAAGTTTGTAAGCAGTTCTTGTTTGTAATGGATTGTTTCGGCATAAGCCTGCTTTGGGACAGCCAATGGAAAAGTTACTTCACAATTATTTCAGCAAATCAGGTTAAAATATTTTCATGACATCGGACAAAGATTTCAGTGGTTCAACTTTTTATTCCAAAGTTATTCGTAAACTCACACGCATTACGAGAGCGAGAGGTTCACTAAAACAAAACAAAATACAAATAATTAATACATGTATACAAAATAATAATAATTAATAATCATTAACTAATAATTTACTAAGTTTTAAGAATATTTTAAGAATAAATTAAGAATAAATTCTCATTTTAAGATTTAAGATCATTTAGGATATATTCTATTAATTGATACTTTTAAGAATAATTACTCAAATAAGTAATATCTTAAGAATGAATGAGTTGTGATTTAAACCTGATCAGCACCAGTGAGGGCTATTTATAGGCATAAAACATCTTAAGAAGTAAGGTAAGTAACTTAGAAGTAAAGTAAGTAACTTAATATTAAAGTAACATATAAGATAGCCTAAGCATAAGATTACTTGAACTGTAAGTGTTACAAGTTTTATGAAATACACAAAATAATTGTAAAATAAGAATTAACACCACAAAAGTTAATGAACTATAAAACATAAAAGTAAATTAGTCTTACAGCTATTAATAACCTTGGGGTTTAAGAATTGTCCAACATCAGAAGCTGGGCTGTTTCAGTCCCTAGAAGAATTGACAAACAACTGTCAGAATGTTTGAATTTAAACTGATCACAGCAAAGCAATAAAACTTTCAAACATTGATAGGACAATCAAGTAATGCATAGAAACATCAGTATGTACAACATATTTAAGTAATTGATATCATAATAATTTTACAGCATAAATGTACAATGATAATATATACAATTAGAGAAATAATGTTAACTTACATTATGAAATGTTTCCAGTTTAAGACTTCAGAGAGAGATGGTTTCTCTTTAAACTCTGTTCAGCAAGTGATTTTAGATAGGAAACACACAACAAACACAACACTTAGTGGATGTTTTTTACAGTTTCAAAACAGCAAACTGACACATACTACTACATTCTCCCTCTGTGTTTCAATAACAATTTATGAGAACTTGCATGTGTTGACATCTGGTGTCAATCACTGATGCAATGATGGATGGATGTAGGCATACCATCACACTGGGAGGTGCAGGTTGCTGTGATACAGTTTACAGTGAAGTAATTTATGAATTATTGAAATCAACAGGTACTAGAAGAGCCAACCTTTGTACACTACAAGTGATGACAGTGTCTTTTGCACCAGAGTACTCATACACCTTCTCTCCAATTTTGAAGTTTTTGTAAGAAATTGAAACTTTCCTCACTATGCCGTCCTTCCCTGGAAAAGTCTCTTTGATCTGTCCCAATTTGTAATTGCCTCTGAGGGAATTTTGATCTAAAATTAAGACTACATCTCCAGGCTCCAAATTTTTGGAAGACCTGTGCCACTTTCTCTGAACAATTAAGGAAGGTGCACAGAGCTCAACCCACTTTTTCCAAAAGAAAGTCACTGCATTTTGTACCAAGTGGTATCTATCTGAAAGACTGCTACTTTGAGGTTGCCAACCCCCAGGATTTTTGGTTGAGGCTCTACCTAAGAGCAAACAATTTGGAGTCAAAACAGATATATCACTATCATTGCCAGGAATGGTGCCTATGGGTCTTTCATTGAGGAGGTTTGTGATTTCTGCACAAAGTGTGATGAACTCTGAGGCTGACAGACGTTGATTGTGTATGGCAAACTTAATGGCTCTTTTGGCAGATTTAACTAAGGACTCCACTGCTCCTTGTTGCCATGGACTGTCTGCCGGTCCCATTTTCCATTCTAGTCCATTTTCGGAACTTTTTCTAATGACGGCAGTCTTGTCCACTTCGTTCCATGCTTTCTTCAGCTCACTGTCGGCAGCAACAAACTGAGTTCCCGGATCACTGTGAATCACCGAAGGCCATCCTCTGATGCTAACAAATCTCATCAGTGCCATCAAGAAAGAACTAGTGTCGTATCCAAATACAGGCTCAATGTGAACAGCTCGCATAGCTAAATCAGTGAATATTACACCATACGCCTTTCCACTGGTTCTCTTCTGGACTTCTCCACGGACAAGGTATGGACCAAAAAAATCAACCATACAGAAGCAGAAAGGAGGTGACGGTTTAAGTCTGGCATCTGGCAATTGTCCCATGCTTTGTTCCAGGAGTTGACATGAACGAAGCTTGCACAACTGACATTGATTTTTAGCTTGCCAAGCCATTTTACTGCCATTTGGAGTCCAGAACATTTCTCTAAATTTGGCCAATGTTCCATTGCGACCTCTATGTCCATGATGGTGAGCATCCTTCATGACGAGTCTTGTAGCAGGATGATCATAAGGCAATAACTTCTGAAAGTTGGAATCAAATGTCATGGGGTTGAAATTGGTGAGACGAGTACCTACTATCTGCAGTCCTTGTTCATCTTGGATAGGTTTCAACGATGAATACTTGCCACCAACAGCACCATGTTTTGACACCTTACTCAATTCCTCCTTCATAGTGCCTTGGACATCCTTTATGACCAGATTTTCAGCATCTTGTAGAATGTGCGGAGTAACGCAGACACTTCTGCCGCCCCGGAAGGACTTGAATCTGAAAATACTGACAATGCGTGCTACGACCCAATACACAGATTTGATGGAACTGAATCTGTTGTAATCAATGACAGAAGACAGTTGAGCAGTGACAGCGTGAGTAGCAGCTGCAGAGGACAGCTTCTTCTCTCCTGGAAGAGGGATATTGTGGCTCAGTCCAAACTTCAGTCCCCATTCACTTACAGGTTGATAGAGAATTGCAGGACCATTCCACCATTCAGAATTCTCGTCCAGCTCAGCAGGAACTCTTCCCCTCGTGAGCCAGTCAGCTGTATTGGACTTTCCACTCATCCAAGCCCAATCCTTCATGTCTCCGTTGGTGGCTGCTTGAATTTCTCCAATTCGGACGCCTTCGAAGACTTTGAATCTGGTGCTTGTCTTGTTAATCATACATAATACAGTCTCTGAATCAACAATGTGATAAACTTTGTCGAATGCAAATCTCATTTCGGCTTCAATGACTTTCCTACCTCTCTTGGAGAGCAAAGCTGCATTCAGCTCCATTTGCGGCGTAGACAACTTATTCACAGGTGCTATTCGACATTTAGCAAAGATGAGACGACACCAGAAACTCCCGTCATCCAACGTCCATCTGACATAAGCAACAAATCCATATGCAATGTCACTACCATCAGACATAATAATCAGGATTGGTTCACCAACTGCATTTTCTGGCTTCAGACGTCTTGGATATTTCAGAGCCTCAAGATGAAATAGAGATGTGAAGAACTCCTTCCACTTGTTCCTCAGATCGATGGGCAGAGCATCATCCCAACCTAAGTTTCGTGTCCATGTCTCCCGCAGATACACCTTGGCCAGCAGAGTGAAAGGACAAAGGAAGCCTAGAGGATCAAAGATCGACATCACCTGCTCCAACACCAGTCTCCTTGTCAGCACTTCAGGAATTCCACTTGGAACATCAATTGCAGTCAAGTTGGGACCAGTGCGGACTCCTTTCCTCTTCTTAGAGAAGTTTAAAGCAACTTGGAAAAGGATGCAGTCATAGACGGGATTCCATGTGACACCCAGAACTCTGGTGTTTTCAGAAGTTCCTTTCAGGAGTGAAACTTCAGCTGGTGAGTTACTATTAGTACGGGCACTTTTCTCTCCAGTGTACTGCCAACATTTAATCATGAAACCGCCTTTGCCAAGCATAGTTTCAACATCTCCAGTAACTCGAAGGCAATTCGGAAGTCTGAAACAGAATCAATCAAGTCGTCAACATAGCTAGACTTACGCAGTACAGTTGCAGCAGCAGGACTATCAGCATGAAAGCGTTCTGCAGTTTTGTAGATAGCTTCAGTGCTGATCGCAGGGGCTGGTCTGTCGCCCATGTTGACCCGAGTCATGACATAAACTTCTGGTTTCTTCGCTTCATCCAGGTCCCTCCACAGAAATCTGTGGCAGTGTTGTTCAAGAGCTTCCATATGCACTGAGTTGAACATCTTCCTTATGTCGCCCACAAATGCAACACCTTCCTCTCTCCATCTCAACAACAAACCAACAAGGTTGTTAATGTAGTTGTCGGGACCCTTGGCCAGTGCGGAATTCAGAGAAACTCCCTTGCAAGGTTGACTTGAGTTAAACACAATACGCACTGGGGTAGATTTGGAATTGGGATTTTGTACAGCAAGGTGACTGATGTAGAATTTAGGTCCATCCCAATTCTGTAGCTCATTTTCCGACAATTTACGGGCAACCTTTCTGTCCAACATATCCTGAATTTGAGCTTTATACTTATCAGCCCAATCAAGATCCTTCCTCAATGTGCGTTCAGTCGACTTCAGTGTTGCAAGTGCTACATGATAGTTGTCTGGTAGATGTGCAGGATCCACTAACCATGGATAACTTGTCACCCAACACTTCTGCTGTTCGTCATACTTCAGATTATCCCGAATCATAAATAACTCCTGCTCTTCTTTGAAGGAGTAAGTATGACCTAGGAGAGGGCATTTACCACACTTGCAGCTTCCACAGCGTGGATTTGTCTCTGTAGCAAGTTGCTCTCCATTTATGAAATTGAGAACTTCAGACTTGCAAAACATGGAGTGAGATAAGACCAGACTTTTTACAGATGAAGAAACGGGCATGGACAACTCAGGATGACTGTCTAAAGATACATGATTGCAATCAGCCTTAATCTTAAACTCATGAATTGCTTTTACCATGTTTGAAGAAATTTGGGTATTCTCCTTCAACTCCGGATGATGTCCTTGGAGGCAGACTCCTAAGTCTCCTTGCATGATGCTTAAGTGTTCACCTGCCCTTTGTAGCTCATGTTTTGGATGCAGTCCGAAGAAGTCACATCCCAACAAGACATCAACCTTCCTGGACTTTCGCTGCAGTAGAGATACATCATGATTAGGAAACAAATGTGTCAAACAAGCTTCATCCAATTTAGATACAGGACCAGTTATCTCACTCATACCGAAGGCTGTGATGGGGACGACTTTCCCCGATATGGTACGGACTGAGATTTCATACAACCTGGTGTCATACTCTGTATCTATATTCCCCATTGTTGTGACACTGAGTGAATACCTGTCCAGTTTCTTGGCTTTCAGACGATCTGCTGCAGAATGGGTGATATATGAAGTGTTGGATCCATTGTCGCAGAACAAAGTAGCCATTTTACCACTGTTGGTAACAAATGCATCATGAATAGCATACAGAGGCATGGAATCAGCATTCCGTGCAAAATTACTACAGCTAGATGCCAAGTGATCCGAAGAAGAAGTCAGTAGAGAAGGAGTAATTGAGCTGCTGTTACTTGTTGCGACATTACTCGTACTCTTGTCAACAGCAGATGGTGGGTTGGACTTTCTGCATAACAAGAAATGATGACCTTGTCTCCCACAAACTTTACAAGGTGACTTACTGGGGCATTTATCTCTGCGATGCATGCCAAGGCAATTGAAACAGGCATGAACAGACTTTAATTGCTCATACTTTTCATCCAAAGGAAGTTTCTTAAACTCCTTGCAATCTGCTGTATTGTGCTTTTGATTGCCTTGATCTCTGTGAAGTGCACAAGTGATTGTGATCCTCCGACTAATGCCCTCACCTTTGGGTTTCTCAGCTGAAAAGTTGGAATTGGCTGAGACCTTTTTGCTGGATTCTGCCAATCGCGACACTGCAGCCCTTTCACTGAATAAAAACTGCATGAATGTGGAGAGTGGCTTGATTTTAGTTTGGCTGTCAAGTTGATGATATTGCCGTATCCAGACCACTCTTACAGAGTTTGGAAGAAGTTCTGCTAGTTTGTCAACATCCCTAACAGTGAGGGCTTCCACCTGTCCCAACTCTTCCAATTGAGAATAAGCAGACTCAACAGAATCTACAAAACTAACCAATCCTCTGTAGTCCTCTTCTTTAACCAACTTCAACCTTGCTAAACCATCAAGAGCACATTGTACACTGGCACCAACATCGTCATAGTAATCACACAACCTTTCCCACAATAGTTCGTACGCACCTGGCTTAGTGATGTATATGTGTTTAATTTTTGATTTAGCATGGCCTTTCACACATCTTTTGAGTTCAAACGCAAGCAGGGACTTATTTTGGATAGTGGATTCAGCCAAGTCTTTCCATAGTGCCTTAAATTCCGGCCAATCCGAACGATTACCTGAAAATTCAGGCAGAGACGTCTTTTTAAAATGAATTTGAGGGACACTCTCTGATTTGGGACTTACAGAGGATTTACCATCTAGAGGAGGCGGCTGTAAGGAAGCTTCATTGTTAAAATTTTGATATTTTAGAGAAGTGACTTGACCACGAAGCGCATCAGACACATCAATTTCACTACGTACAACGTACTTTGCAGAAACAAGACATTTTCTCTTAACTTCATCTGCTAATATCACTGTTGAATTGACCTGTTGCTTAATATCATCACACACAACATCCATAACATGAATCTCAGACATAAGATCCAAAAGTTCTTGACTCTTATAGTCAATTTCACGTCTATAGTCCTGCATTACATCTGGATCATCATGAGATTCACTGAGAACCGTTTGATAATTTTCACATGCACTTTTCAGTCTCTGGGTCTGTATCTCAACATGTTGTCGCATCTTTTTCAACTCATGCGACTTTAGATGAGTAGCAAATTGTGACATTGCTTGTTGATAAGTCTCATCCACAACATTTTGGTATGCTTCTAAATCGAGACCATTGACAACTGCATACTCTCGTAACTCAGAACATTCAATTAAGCAACAATATTCATCATGTGCATCATTAAAGTCAGACATGGCTTTCTGTAAATCTGCAACAATGTCTTTGCAATTCAATTCAGTTGCAATTGAATTAGTAAGTCTCTTAGCCATATTTGTTACTTTTGTCTTATATTTAGTTCTTAGCGCCTTTAAGTTAGTTAGCTTTACCCGAAGTACGTCCTGTTGATCTTCAGGCTTGCGACCATCTGCGCTTGCATCGTGTTCCTCTCCTTCGTTCTTTTCCATGATGTGAGCGAAGCAGAGCGATGTAGAACAAAGTAGAACGAAGACGAGCGAAGTAGAATGAAGACGAGCGAAGTAGAACTTGGATTTCAGAGGTCTCCAGTAGCTTGAACTTTCATGACATCGGACAAAGATTTCATTGGTTCAACTTTTTATTCCAAAGTTATTCGTAAACTCACACGCATTACGAGAGCGAGAGGTTCACTAAAACAAAACAAAATACAAATAATTAATACATGTATACAAAATAATAATAATTAATAATCATTAACTAATAATTTACTAAGTTTTAAGAATATTTTAAGAATAAATTAAGAATAAATTCTCATTTTAAGATTTAAGATCATTTAGGATATATTCTATTAATTGATACTTTTAAGAATAATTACTCAAATAAGTAATATCTTAAGAATGAATGAGTTGTGATTTAAACCTGATCAGCACCAGTGAGGGCTATTTATAGGCATAAAACATCTTAAGAAGTAAGGTAAGTAACTTAGAAGTAAAGTAAGTAACTTAATATTAAAGTAACATATAAGATAGCCTAAGCATAAGATTACTTGAACTGTAAGTGTTACAAGTTTTATGAAATACACAAAATAATTGTAAAATAAGAATTAACACCACAAAAGTTAATGAACTATAAAACATAAAAGTAAATTAGTCTTACAGCTATTAATAACCTTGGGGTTTAAGAATTGTCCAACATCAGAAGCTGGGCTGTTTCAGTCCCTAGAAGAATTGACAAACAACTGTCAGAATGTTTGAATTTAAACTGATCACAGCAAAGCAATAAAACTTTCAAACATTGATAGGACAATCAAGTAATGCATAGAAACATCAGTATGTACAACATATTTAAGTAATTGATATCATAATAATTTTACAGCATAAATGTACAATGATAATATATACAATTAGAGAAATAATGTTAACTTACATTATGAAATGTTTCCAGTTTAAGACTTCAGAGAGAGATGGTTTCTCTTTAAACTCTGTTCAGCAAGTGATTTTAGATAGGAAACACACAACAAACACAACACTTAGTGGATGTTTTTTACAGTTTCAAAACAGCAAACTGACACATACTACTACATTCTCCCTCTGTGTTTCAATAACAATTTATGAGAACTTGCATGTGTTGACATCTGGTGTCAATCACTGATGCAATGATGGATGGATGTAGGCATACCATCACATATATAAATATTTGTCTGGATTGAAATGGAATATACCAGAGATGTCTCTGAATATATCTTGGAGGACTGACACCTTGCTGAAGTAAGTACTGAAAGCATATCAAGAAATAATTTTTCTTATGATCAGATGTTTATTGACAGTAAATTCTATGAGCAAAAACACAGCAAGTCTGTCGGATTTGTTCTAAAAAATTGAGCTGCGCTGGTTGCACTGAGTTTGCATTTCCATGGCAACAGAAAAGTAATTTAAACATTTCCTGCAATTATGATATCTTTAAAATCGATAGTGAAACACCTGAAGACAATTCTGTGAAAATTTCATTTGGCTCCTTCAAAGCACCCAGAGAATCTACCCTAGACGAATCTTTCCATCGTCGCATATTATCATAGATTTACGTCACGAGCGTCATAGCCAATCAGCGCCTGGGATTTCTCTCCACTTGAAAACTTTAACGGCAATTTACGAAGTAACTATTACGTCCTCAGAGGGCTATGACATATCATTTTAAAGGTCTCGGAGAGGTCTATCAATTCCAGTAACCAGCCAGTCTCTAAGATTTATGGAAGTATGTGAATCGGCGAAATTGACCTCATAAGCATAACAAGCTTGAAGGCATGTTCATTGGTCAGCTTTGTGGGTGTGTCTGACTTAATCACTGAAGGCTTTGCTGAAGTGCTTCAAAGAGAATCGTCTGCCAAAACAATTGGTCAGAAATTTCTGAACACGTCTCGTAAGAATCGTAGCTGTACAATGTCTTGCTTTGGGGTGTGTCTGACAAATTCAGAGAAGATTTTGCTGAAGTGAATCAGAGATGACATGAGACCCATGACATTTCATGACACTCCCCACTTTAAAATGTAAAATTCACTTGTAAATGTAAAATTTATTTGAAAATGTAAATGTAACTTGAAAACGTAAATTTGCACTTCAAATCCAGAATGTAATTGATACTGGAAATTGGAGTAGTGTTCGTTTCTTTCTCCTTGTGAGACACTAGTGCATGACAGCTTGTGTGCGAACAAGTGGTGTCCTGACAGAGGTGTGAAATGACCCGAGAGAAGGCATCCTAGATAAGTGAGTGAGTTGGTTTTTTACACCGCATTCGCACACATCCTAGGTAAGACTTGATAGCTGTAGGACCGCTGCCTCGGATGACTTTGTCTTGTACAAACTCCAATAATGATCTGCACCAATCAAGAGGCCTACCTCAAATAATTCGGAATGACATGCAGACATGGCAAGAGGTAATTTCTTCAAGCAGGATAAGCTTGAGCAATTTTGAGTGATCATAACATTGATTAGAATCTTCTTATTCTTGTCTTATTTGACCTCCAAAGGTTAATAAACTGATCGTTGCCTTTCCAGTTATTTGAGATTAAGTTTCTTGACAAGATCATCTCTGATGAAGGATTTCTGTGCTCCTTCGTCGAGGAGAATATGGGAAGAGTGAGTGAGTGAGTTTGTGTTTTATCCCCTATGAGCAGAGAATATGGGAAGAATTGATGCATGAATTTGGATAATCAGAGTTCACGACTTCAGCAACAGAAAAGTACAGAAGGAGGATTCTTAATGCTGCTACTGTTGAACATTACTGTAGTGTTGTTGTTGGAATCACAGATGCTTGTGTGATGTCTCTTTCCACACTTGAAACAGTTTTACTTTGAATTGCATTCTGAGAGCCTGTGGCTGTGTCAAAGACAGTTGTAACACAAATTTCTCTTTGACAATATCACAACGATCTTGAGGAGTAGCAACTTTTACACAGTTAGAAGAGTAATAATTCTCTCCACAATAAGTACAAGAAGGACGAGAATGTGGAGGTTTAGAAGGACAAGTTGACCTTGACAACTTGGAGCTTGTATGACCACTTGACACTTTCTCTCTTTCTGTGATGACTTGAAATCTTATGTTTGTCAATATTAATGTGAAGGCAGCTGTGTTGATAACATCACGGAGGACTAATGTTACATTCTTGACAAATGCCTTCTCTGAGTTCAGAGATGTGCCAATCTGTCGATCCATTCCTTCAAACTACGTTCATGCGAACATCACCAGGAAGCTTTATCAGTCTGACCTGTAGTAAGGATCAAAGATAGCTAAATTTGTCCATATTGGATAAAGATTTATTTAGATGCACAGCATACTCAAACCTGTCCCAAAAGGTTTGCCTACTTGATAAAAGATTGCTTGGAGTAACTTGAATTAGTATTCATTGACTGTAATCCATTCCTACTGAACATTGCTAAATTTGCCTGCATCTGGGTTGAGACTTATGGGTGACTGTGAGGAAAAGCTTGTCTTGGTACTCTTGTTGCCAGATTTAAAAGTTTTCTTGAATTTCAAGAGTTCTAAATCAGTACTGTAGTTGTACTCCTCTTCTTATACTATTTCGTTCTCTAATTCATCTCGAGAAATTTCTGCAACAATGTCTCCATTCAATTTCTCAATTTTCTGTCTGTTTGCTGATGTTTTTCAAGGTCGTTTTCATTATTTTGTTGTAAAATTCATCTTCAATAGTAAGATCCTTTATTTTCATTAACAGACGAGGGATGACCGCTCTGTGCCTTTCTTTCTTTTGTTTACAATCTTAGGTCAAAGTTCACGCTTGAGTACAAGGTCAAGGTGGATTCTTCGCTCTGATTGGTCCCTGGACGGATGACTTCACATCGCGGAAACGGTGCGCTTGACAAAAATAGAGCAAAAGACTTGAAAAGTTCAGCTCATCTTTGCACTAAAAAGATTTTTAGCCAGATCAAGTGCAATATCCTTCAAGTACGACTGGACTCTCTACTGCTCAGCTCACTCCTGTTGGTCCTTCATCCTGATGAAGTAGAGGATGGTTTCCTTCACTGGAATCACAAGGCGGTTGTATGAGGGCGTTCAGAAATTTTTAGGCTTTTTTATGAGGACATTTATTTTCAATATAGAACAATGGATTTTCACAGAACCAAATACAGTAGTTTTGGAATGGACTTCCAAAATTGTTGACAATTTGGAAATTTTAAAGTCATTATTTGGTAGCCATGGAACCAGTAAGTTCAGCTGGGTTGGGCAGGTAATGCTCAGACCAAGAAAGCCAATGAATCGTGGCTCGGAAGTACTTGTCTCTATCACTTGTATTAGTGATATTGACAATATTCGACACAGTAAATAATATATTACCTATTGAAAATTCTCCCAAGCACACCAAAAGCATTAATTGATACACCTGACCCATTTAAGAAAATGTTCCTTGAAGACTTCCAGAGAAAGCATTTTGGTCATTCAAAGCCTTTTCTCCTCCGGTGCCTGATACTATAGCCCCCATTGTCGTAAAGTAAGGGAAAGCCAGGACTTATGTAAAGCAACATATCATAGGAATAGGTGGGATGGATTATGCTGTCCATTCAGGTCTCTTGTTCATACCAGTGAATCAATGTCACACGTCTTAATCATTGAGAAAAGGGCCGAAGGGACACCATCAGTTCAAGTCCATTATCCGGACCAAATAGTTCCATGAGGTACAAATAAGTGTTGTTTGGTTGGTGAAGTGATCATAAACATTTCAGCCAATGAGCAGGGGAGTGGGGGCAGCAGCCCCCAAGCTGCTAGCAGCGCCTCCTCTCGTGCCTCCTTCCATCGCTGCCCCCACTAGCGAATATTTGCGAAAGAGGCCATGTGCTCAGATCTGTCAAAATTGCCAAATCAAAGGATTTGGATTGTCGCACCTACCATAGGCTTGTTGTCAAGTTAGTAGATGTATAGGAACCCATGCATGTCATCAGGAACAGTCTACCAATGCTAAAACGGCCGAAATTGCAGTGTAAATGTTCCCGTGAATTGTAAACAAATCCAACGGACTTGCTTCACCAAGTCTAACTTCGTGGCAGGAGAGTGACGTCTTGGCCAATCACACCGGAGAGGCTCGCACGTGCGTGAGGATGAATCTGAAGTTTCAAAATTGCAGCACTCAGGCTGGAACCATGCCTTTGCAATGAGCAAGCATATTTCCAGTTGTACATCAAGTCAGTTGATTTAATTAAGCATTTCGTATGTGGGAGCATTGACAACACAAGTTGAGGACATTTTCCACTGCATTGTCATCAAGATACTGAATGATGTCACAAACTGGGTCATCTTCCTAATTAGTATGCGCATGTTGCGATCGGCCTCATGGCCGATCCAGTGAAGGCAAAGGTGGGAGGAACGACCCCTGGCGAGCAAATTGGCAGCCCCCATGTGATGCCATGACAACAGTTGTGACACAATTATTCTAAAGAGTAAAATGTCTCACTCACTGGAACTACTTATTTGGATATTGCACTTGAGCCACATCATATCCGGCTGGCCTCTTCCTTCTCTGAAGGGATGAAGCTAGCTCGGGTGCTCCAGAGAAGACACCGGACTGCTGCCGCTGGGACTCCTCCAGGTTTGCAGGAGTTGATTTTCGTGCCTCCTGGATGTGGGAGAAGTCCATCTGGTAGTCACTGCCTTCTGATCCGTATTCATGGGAAGAGAGTCAGCCAGACTTGGAGGGGCCAGAGATCTCTGTGTCAGCCTTGCGACCAATCGAGCACTTCAGAGAGGGGCAGTTCACCAGGATGAAGTGGTCTCTCTCTGTTGGAGTCTTCCTGCTGGATCCAGAAGGGTCAGGTCTCATCACAAGCCTACAGTACTGGGTCCTCATGATGTTCCTTCAATTTATGAAGTCTCCTGGAGTGAAGTCTCAGCTCGCCGGCATTCCAAGCATACGGGTGATTCTCCTGATTTCTCTTATAAAGCAGAGCTTCCCTTCTCACAGAGGACAGGATGGTCCTGATACCACAATGTGGCACAAGACTTGGCAGACGGCCTTTAAGGGCACATGCTGGTCGAAAAATGGTGAAAATATTTTAGAAAATGGAAATTCTGATTTTGACAGTTTCAATAAATACAGATGTCCAGACAACAAATGCAACTGAAATTACGCAAAAATTCCTATTATAACGCTGTTAACAACCTTGCCGATCTTACCTTTACAGTTAAAATTATTAAGAGTTTATTTCCTTTTTTTGCCATTTTCCGAAAACTGCGAATTTTAGTGACTTTGAGTGCTTACAAAAAATTCATCTCAAAAACCGCTGAAGGCATCATAATGAATTTTGGCATACTGCTTACTGACAAGTTCGTTTCCGCAATAAGGCTATTTTCAGAACTGTATTTGGATTAAAGGCCAAGGGAAAGTGATTCAAACCTGAAAGATTGTGAAATAGCTCCATAGTCCCATGCTCGCGAACCCAGTAAAACCCTATAAAAACATATTTTTAGTCTGAAAATAGTCTTATTGCGGATCCGAATACCTCAAACTATGAAAATAAATGAGTTCGGATTATTCTGATAGCTCAGTCTTGAGATGAATTTTTTGTAAGGCAGAATACTTAAAAATATGTAAAATTCTTTGTTGCCATGGCAACCGTTACCATGGCAACTTAAAATTTCTTGGAGTGTCATAATTTGGTGCCCTGAAGACCTGTGTAAAATTTCATGGCTCTAGCAGCAACAGTTCGTTCTGGACAGCATACACACATTTTTCGACCAGCCTGTGCCCTTAACATCTTCCTGTTCTTTTAGAGTCTCTTCAACAAGTGGAGTTTGCCCAGGCCCCTCAAGCAGGGTTTCACTGGAGACTGAAGCTATGCCCGTGGTTGATGTTGTCAAGGTGATGCTGGAATCTACGTAGGTGAAGATCCCAGGAGACAGCTCAGCAAGGGCTGAAGTGAAGGCTTCAACTTGGCAGGGAGAACGTGAAGGCTGGAGTTGACGCTAGAGTCACCTGTGGAGGGTTGTCCGGGGTATGATGAGTGGTCCTCTTGGCCTTTTTGGTTGGTGCCCTTAAGTAGAATCTTCCTTTTCTTATGGGTCCCATCTTGAAGCAGGAACAAGCAGCAATGATACAGCAATGGAGCAGTGTCGTGGAGTATAGATGTGCTCATCTTAAAAGTCTGAGCGGTTATGGTGCACGGGCTGGACAAGCATTTTTGACTGCTTCGCGGCAGATAACAGCGACTTCACGAAGAGGAAAAGCAGCCACGCAGACACGTTTTCGAGTATGTCAATCAAGGTCTAGCAAACGTTACAGCAACAAGAGATACAGACCAAAATTTATGAAATACTGTATCTAAATTAGGACATTACATTCGGCTGTGCAAAGTCAAAACCACAAAAGAAAGCCAATATGCTGTAACATGGTACAGCATAAAAATTCCCTACAACCCTCAAGCACATTTCAGACAATACCTACCTTGAAGGTCCTTCACTTTCCAAACTTGTATGAATTGACGAGGAACATCAGATGGACAATTTGGAGGATCAGCAGCCAGCACATCACTGAGAACACAAAAAGCAGCCACCAGAGCACGGAGATTTCAACGATGACAATTCAATTGTGATTTCAGCCATAAACAACCGTCTGCAAAGGAAAGAGAAATGAGAAATTAATTTGCATTCAGACCATTACATTAGAATCCCTGCATATGAATATGAAAACCAAAATCTGGGAAAGTTATTATTCACTTATTTTACTTGTTTACATTTATTGTACAGCGCAGCTGAAACATTTTCTTGTATGTGATATTTGCGCTTTATAAATCAGAATAATAAATAATTTTTAAAAAGTGAAATTTTCAATTGAGAACTCTTCGAAATATCTGCAATTTTCATTGATCAACTGGAATTGGGAATAAGGTATAAAATGGCTGCCAGCAACAAACTTGTAACAAATTTATCCAGCAAATCTTAGTTCGCTTAATTGATTCCTCCAAGCAAAAGATAAATTTGGAAGTCACACATGACCGACACTCTGAATATGTAAGAATAGATGATGAATCGATGATGATGATTAGGAAGCTTGGACTGAAGGACAGGCAGTCCCTACAGCCTTGAAAATCAATTGTCATCTACCCAGGTGGCTTTGTCTCCAGAGATCAGACTTTCGGCCATGTGGGTAAATAACTGATTTTCCAGAACACAGCTAATTAAAAAACTTTCTAACTGCGTTTGTCAGAAAGTCCTTCAGAATTTTGCTATCCTGCATTACAAAACAATTACTTTAGTTTCTGGAACACTTGGCGCATTGCCACCAACAAGAATATAGATGTAACTAACCAGCTTTAAATTGCAATGTAGCATTGTAACTTGTAAGATAGCCCGGGCCACAAGATGAGAGGCAACATCCATGACCAAAATCCCAACACATTGGATGACATATTTCATAATCTCTGAAAAGGCAATGCAAGTACGAATTATAAACTGAAATATTAATTCACATTAATAATGTAAAATAGCTACTTGTTCCTGCAGCTTGAAATTAAATTTGAAGAAAACGTAGAAAAAAACTGAACAACCAAACCATTGTAAGACTTGATCAAATGTGTCATGTGAACTCATAGATTGGCTGTCTCGAGCATCACATAAAATACACTTAAAGGTTTGACATACATCCAAGTGATGTTTCATTTTGACTGTTAGTTTCACAAACTCTGCCAGCTTTGCTTTCTTACTTTACAGTTAAATTCAGTCCAATTGTTTTTGAGCAATAGGGGTAACATACATATATTTAGTAGTTCAATAGCCTGAAAAGTTGTTACTAATGTTATCAAATTATAACAAATCCTTTTTTCAGTACACCTTACGCTAAATTTTAATTGACACCATTGTCTGCCATTTGCCTAAGGACCGTTTCACAGCTTTCGATACGAATGTCGATGTGCCTGGAGTGTCATCTCTCCAATTGTCATGTCATTGGTGCTATGTAGGAGCGTGGAAGACCAATATATGGGTCTCCTCATCAGAAGTTGTTTCTTTGACTGAGGAACTGAACTATCCGATCAGCCTATTTCTGAAAATAAAGGGACCAAAATAAGAAACAAACAGGTTTTGGGAAATAAGAAAACAACATGGCTGAAGCTGCAAAACTATAAAATTAAACAATAATCATGATCGACACCATCAAATCATCCATGTATTCGACAAATGTTTCCTAGATTGATTCCAATTCAATCTTAAAGAAAAACCAAAATATGTCATTACAAGTGACTGTCATGTGTATACCACAAAAGACACATTGAAACACATCGGAGAAACAAATTCACAATGTGGCAATGGAGCATTCCACGCAAATAATCAGTAATTTCGAGCAATCGGTGCATTACCACTAAGTGACAAATAAATGCTAAAGTACCTGTTTTCAATTACAACGTAGCACGATAAGACAGCCAGGAGATGAGAGGCAATTTTACCAAGACCAGCTCCAACAAACATTCAATGACGTCTTCTCTCACTTCTGAAATGATAATACATACATGTACCAGTTAGGAAATGGAATGAAAATAATTGAAGTTATAAACAAAAAATAGCTCATTGTTTGGCCTTTGGGCAATTACAATCTAAACTCAATGAATTTTGGATTAAACTAATTGAAGTTTGAACATTACAAGTACTGCAAGACCAAACCATTAAACAATTTTAAATGTCTTATATTATGTTTTCTGTAGTATTACGAGCATCACAAAATTTCATAAGAAATATGTGAAACATTAAATATTTCATTTGCGTGATCAGTTTCAACAATTTCAGAAAGCTCTTAAAACATATTAAAGCTCTTTACGGCTGTACCATTTTAAAGTTAAAGTAACTGAAAATTTCACTTTATAGTTTGATTCTTATTCTTTTTCCATAACACATGATACGCTCAACTGACACAATTTTCTTACATTTGCCTAAGGACCAAGGTGTTGGACCACATCACAGCTTCTTTAGCGGTCAGTACAAATGTTGAAGCTCCAGGATGGTAAAATATTCCAGTCTTGTTGTGATACCAACATCGGGTGTGCCCATCCGAGCAGTTGTTTCATCATGGTTATTGCTTTGCCTTCTTTGTTATACTGTTTTTGAGAGGCTGAAAATGCCAAATGGAATAAATTTGTAACATGTATAGCCGCAGCAAAGCTTAGATGTAACATAGATATGCAGTTTGACATAACATAGTGTTACATAGATCTATTATTGATCAGCAGAGTTGAAAATAATTTTAGTGATGCATTACTTTTTACAATGTTATCTTTATATACTGTCAACGTCGAATCATCGGCACAAAAAGGCGGTATAAACACAATGGCAATACAAATTCCAGATCTTATATGGTACATATAAGAAGTTTTGGCATTGAACCGAAATGAATGACATCTTAATAAGTGTAAAATATCACAACAAACAGAAAGTATTGCATCTTTTGAAATATGGAAAACAAAGCAAGCTAAAGTTTTAAAGTTGGCGTCGATTAAAGCAATTGGTTATTTATATAAAAACAACTTACGTAATTGTTAATTTAACGACTTTCAAGGATAAATATACTAGTTAGCCTAAACATAATTATGTCAATAATGCAATTTGCTGCAACCTACAAAATATGATACAGATAGAACTTTGGTAGCAGAGCTTTTACAAATAAATATCTGAGTCAATTGAAGACAATTTTACGATAGCTCGTCCACAAACTAAAATGTTCTTTGATAGAAACTTACCAAACGAATTTAACTGTTCAGTTGGAATTCTCAACATGCTCAAGAAGGTTCTGCTCAATGTAGTTGCCAAACAGTGATGAACTCCACCAGCATTGATAAGGATGCTGATCCAAACTTGTCAGGAAGTTTCAATGAGTAGGATACAGCATCAAACAACCTGTACTGTTGAGAAGAAAGCATAACATATTTTAATTTAATTTAGAGACAAGACTTTAACACAATTAATAAAAATGTGTAGCATCAACATTGACTTGCCGTAGAGATAGCAAAGGCTGAGACAAAACAGATGTAGTAGCAGGATTAACTTGAATACATTTCAATGAACTGCTGCAATGCCATATCAATATACAGAGATTCAATTGAAGTTTAACTTCTATAATGAGAGTTATGTAACACGTATAACAGAAGACTGCAATAAAGACTGGCTGTGTCCAAATTATCCCAGATTTCAGGATTGCAAAATCCATTTTTGTGCGACTGAGACTCGTTTGAATACTTAAGCGTTTCGCTGAGCCTCCGAGCAGCCCAATTTATTAATTTCCTTGTTCTTTAAATTACGTTCCACATACAAGTGCTGATTATTATTCTTATTTAAATTTACATACCATAAGTTCTCATCCATTATTCATAATTCCAGTTCTAGTCATCATTCCTCATTCACAACCGAACTTGAATAACAAGGACGTCAAGGGACGTGTACCCAGGTAGAAGACTAGAAGTTCACTATTGTCTGTACTTGGTGAAGAATGCATTGATGATGAAACCATCTGAAAAGAAAAAAATGTCTGTTGAGTTTGTTGACAGAATGGCATGATAATATGGGCCATATATTACACATTCTTGTAAAGTACATTCTATTCAAACATTATCAACAAGTCCCTTATATCATTTTACACTACGTTAAGACTATAATATATGCAAAATGTAATTGATTTGGAATATAAATTCTAATAAATTTGGAATATCAATATTCACATGCCATACTTACAATTGGCCGTCTCTGGGGGGGTTATTGACTTGTAAACTAAACAGAATATAAATAAACACCCAAATGTCAAAGGACATCTAAATAATTTTTAATTTTTTAAAAGAATATTTCTTTCCAAAAAAATAACTCCAATTCAGAAATGTACAGGCGCCTCCATGTTTTTGATTAGATTAAAAGAGAGGTGTGATGACGCCAAATTGTGAAAAGTTCCTCGAGTCTGCAATCAAAAATAACTTCCGTAGATCTGGTGAACAGAAAATTTACAAGGATCTGGAAAATAAAAGATAAAATTTCAAAACTAGCCTCTGAAATGCGACATTGATAAAACTTCCTTTAGTCTGCAAAGGAAAAAAAACTTCTGTAGATCTGAAAAGCAAAAATATTTCAAGAATCTGGAAAATAAAAGAGAAAGTCTTGAACTAGGCGTCTGAAATGCAAAATTGACAAAACTATGTCCAGTCTGCAATGAAAAATAACTACCTTCTATCTGAAAAGCAAGAATATTTCAAGAATCTGGAAAATAAAAGAGAAAGTCTTGAACTAGGCGTCTGAAATGCAAAATTGACAAAACTATGTCCAGTCTGCAATGAAAAATAACTACTTTCTATCTGAAAAGCAAGAATATTTCAAGAATCTGGAAAATAAAAGAGAAAGTCTTGAACTAGGCGTCTGAAATGCAAAATTGACAAAACTATGTCCAGTCTGCAATGAAAAATGACTACTCTCTATCTGAAAAGCAAGAATATTTCAAGAATCTGGAAAATAAAAGAGAAAATCTACAAGTAATTGTCTGAAATGCTAAATTGAGAAAACTATGTCCAGTGTGTAATGAAAAATGACTACTTTCTATCTGAAAAGCAAAAATACTTCACGAATCTGGAAAATAAAAGAGAAAGTCTTGAACTAGGCGTCTGAAATGCAAAATTGAGAAAACTATGTCCAGTCTGCAATGAAAAATAACTACTTTCTATCTGAAAAGCAAGAATATTTCAAGAATCTGGAAAATAAAAGAGAAAGTCTTGAACTAGGCGTCTGAAATGCAAAATTGACAAAACTATGTCCAGTCTGCCATGAAAAATAACTACTTTCTATCTGAAAAGCAAGAATATTTCAAGAATCTGGAAAATAAAAGAGAAAATCTACAAGTAAGCGTCTGAAATGCTAAATTGAGAAAACTATGTCCAGTGTGTAATGAAAAATGACTACTTTCTATCTGAAAAGCAAAAATATTAATTTTCAAGAATCTGGAAAATAAAAAAGGAAGTCTTGAACTAAGCATCTGAAATGCAAAACTGAGAAAACTATGTCCAGTAGGGGGGGGGGGGAAGGGCACAGGCTCGGGGGACTTGCTCACCAAACAGGAGCTCTCCCCAGGAGCTGCTCTGGGTGGTATGGGGGGGGGGCTTCTCAACAACCAGCTGTACCTTGGTAACAATCAATCATTTCAATGACAGGCAAATTAATAGTGTACTACCTGCTTCTGCAAATGCCATCAACAATCACACAAATAATACACATCATTTCACCTCCCTGCACATAATTGGGAGCCCACAATGGCCACATGACTCAACATAAGAAGTTCAGGCCTGAAAAATGAATGCCCCTGTGACTCAAATGTGGAGTTAACAACTAATGGAAATCAATTTCAAAGGCTTCTACACAATCTATACTAAGTCTAAAAGCATTACCATGGTCTCTTGTGTAGTTCTTGTGCTGTAAAAGTCCGTGAATTCCAGTGTTTCTTGCCCACACTGTCGCCATTTTGGTGGAAATCAGCTGATCTGCAAGTAGTCCCCTGCAACGGTCGAGATTTTGAAACTCGGCGGTTGCCGTGACGTTGCTTCATGAATATTCAAGAGCCTCACTCCCAAGATCCCCTCGATGTCACACAGATCAGGTGCTTCTCCGAGCGCCGTCTGTGGCAGCACAATGGCTTTGGTCAGAAGATTCTCAGTCACAGAACAGTCAAGATGTTTTATTTTAGAAGAAATGAAAATTGTATAGGGCAATGTCACAGGCTCAATCTATGTTATTCAGGTATGTTAATCTATTTCTATATGTTTTAATACTAATTTAGTCATGAATTTTATGTGATATTTCTTTGTGATTTTGGTTATTTTGATTGTTAAAATTTGAATTGATTTGTGTGCTGTGACAGTTATTTAGAGTGCCATATTAATTTTTGTACAGGTGTGCCAGTTATGTCTCCAATTATTATGAAAAGTATGAAGTGATCAGTGGGCATCCTTTAGTGTATGTGGAGTGTGGAGAGTTGCATATTGCTGTAAGTGTATTTTTATGAATCTTTATTGTGTTTTTATGGAGTTTATACTTAGCTATTTCTGCTTGATTATTTCAATGTCAACTTGACCTAAACATTTAAATTGAACTTCCTGTCATGCTTTCATGTGATGTATTGATGAGTCATGATTATGTAATTTAATACTATTTTGTGTACTATTTATCTGTTCTGCTGATTAAGTTTGATTTATGATTTAACAATTTGTTTCTAATTTATACGAATTTATTTACAATTGATTTATAATTATTTGTCATTTATAACTTATTTATTTATTTATAATATATGTAGATTACCTGCTTCTACGCTACACAAGCCAAGTAATAGAAGTGCAACGACATCCATGACTCGTGTCTTTTGTCCACATACGCTACACGCATCATCAAATTGGTAGTACAAATGGTGTCATCTGTACAAACAAGTTTGCTAAGTTTGTTATATTTCATCAAATTTTGTAACACAATGCGAAAAAGCAATTTTAAAATTGTCTGGATAACACCTTGAACATGTTGTTGATGTGTTGTACATTACAAAAGGCAATATCTTGTCTCATTGTCAACATTTTAGTATGTGATGGCAAATTGACTGTTTCAAACAACCTTCTTGAGAATACAAAACACTGCAATATTATCCTAGCACCAAATTGTGTGATTTTGATGATAATTACTGCATTTCTGGAACAACACTCTAACTAGTACACATATCTGTGTATCCGCTCTTGGAACAATACCTGAGAATTCAATTTACAAGAAATGGCGACACCTAAAACCCACTTTTCTTGTTCCAGCGATTCAAAAATGATAGTATAATCAATAAAAATCTGTTATATCTCGGTTAATATTGGAGCTAGAGACATGAAAATGGCATCAAAATTTATGGAATACACCCTTTGCTATTCAACTTCAATACAATGTTTTGGCCTAAGATCAATAGTTTTGGATTTATTTTAGAAAATGTGTTTTTTTTTAAGAATAAAATTAAACACACAATTTTCCAATTAAGATTTACCAAGCTAAACATCCTACAAATTCAATTTGAATGGTACCAACCCAGTAAACATTTGAGTCTGCACAGCCCTCACTGTGAGAAACAGTGAGATCACAAGAAACTAACATGGTGACGTCAAGCTTGAGGGTGTCATCAAGACATCACAGTGACCTCATACCTTGTGACTTCATGCATTGCAACCTCATGCATTGCTACCTCATACAGAGCTCTCAGAAATCTCACATACTGGGGTCAAAATGTGAGTTCACTGTCAGCTCCCAAATGATGGTGTCACTATGAGATCTCACAGGGAGCTCTCAAGGCGCTCATACAGTGGCATCACTCAAGGTCAAATATAGATCTCACAGAGAGCTCACACAAAATTTTTATTTTTCAAAATTACCTCACAGCAACATATGGAGAGGTAAAACTCATCTGATGAATTGGTATACTTATTTGGTCCTGTTAAAGGCAGAAAAAAAGTGCATGGTTGAGTCCCTAACAGTTTTTCTCTAAATTGACAAATAAGCAACAGCACCTTTTTACATATATAAAACAAGGCTTTTTTTTAGGATAGCAGACATGCAGACGTCTGCCGTTTCCTCATTTTAGTCACTGCAGACGTCTGGAAGACCTCATTTATTGCACTGTACAGATGTCGGCTAAGAGCAGAATTACTGCCCTTACAGATGTCTGCATTTTACAGGTTTAGCATTTTACAGACAACTGAGGATTCCTCAACACTAAATCTGTTTGTCTGCAGTTCATTTCACAGACGTCTGCACAGTTAAGATTAAGTGTTCTTACAGACGTCTGGTTCTTACTCTTTTTGGCATTTCACAGACAACAGAATGTTTCACACTCA
The DNA here is from genome assembly GCA_026936325.1 of Platynereis dumerilii. Classification (NCBI taxonomy): domain Eukaryota; kingdom Metazoa; phylum Annelida; class Polychaeta; order Phyllodocida; family Nereididae; genus Platynereis; species Platynereis dumerilii. Next base: position 2,420,929 of record JAPTHN010000044.1, on the reverse strand, counting down.
CTCCATTTGTCTGTTAGGCATTTTACAGACGTCTGCACAATTAAGATTTACTCCTCTTACAGTCGTCTGGTTCCTACTGAAAAGATGATACACAGTCGTCTGGTTATTGAAAATAAACAGATATACAGACTTCTGTACAACTTGGAAAAATGAAAGATACAGACGTCTGGTTAATCTTGAAAAATGCTAGATACAGACAGCAATGCTATTTATGTAAATGCCCATACATCTTGTTATTGTCTGCAAGTTCTGAATTTGTTGGTGATACAGACTTGTCTTTAAGTGGCCTTTATTTTACATTTCCAGACGTCTGGTAGCACTCTAAAATCTATCTATTCTAGACGTCTGTAAGCAATTATACAGACCGTCTGTATTTGCAATCCAGACCGTCTGTTACAGGCTAATTATTGATAGAGCCAGACGTCTGCTACAGGCAAAAAATGCAAAATACAGACGTCTGCATGTCTGCTAAACCCTTTTTTGGAGCTGTTTTATAGCTCCCTTTTTAGCGTTTTTGAATTTTCGTCCATTTTTGAGCCCCTGCTGAAATACAACTAAGCCAGATAAATGCGTTTTGAGGCCTAAAATGAAAAACTTGGATGGAGGTTGGTCCAGTGTCAGTGTGAGAATATAAAATGTGTGGAATTGTTATTTGGAGAGTTATACATCTCTGAAGTTGGCCGAAATACAATTTCGAAAAAATTGAATTAAAAATAAAATATTAAAAATAGAAGGATTCCTATCACGGAAATGAAACTTTGTGAATCCCACCTCAATCTATACATAAATCTACTGAGTAAGTTTGAAAATTTTGGTTAACTGTCAACCAGGTCATTTTGAGGTTTGAATAATAGGCATTTTTGTAAATATTACAAAATTTTTATTTTTCAAAATTAACTCACAGCAACAATTTGACACCCAGAGAATCTACGCTTTGCTGAAGTGCAATTTGAGAGGTAAAGCTCATCTGATAAATTGGATGTATTCATTTGGTCCTATTAAAGCCAGAAAAAAATGTACTTGGTAGAGTAACTAACCATTTTCTCTAAATTACAGATAAGTAACGGCACCTTTTCTGCGATTTTGCACTTTTGTCCATTTTTGAGCATCAGTAGAAACATACCTAAGCCAGAAACATCAGTTTTGATGCCAGATATGAACTATTTTGGTTGAAGTTGTTCCATTGTAATGATATAAAATATGTGGCATTGTTATTTGGGGAGTTATACACCACTAAAGTTGGTTGAAACCACAATTTCGAAAAAAAATGAAAAATAGCCTTTAATTTCAAGGGCTCCTACCTTGGTGAGTTTTTGAGTCACAGACCTACAAATTTGCATATATCTGGTAAGTGAACAACTGTGAATATTTTCCATTTTTTTTCTGAAGGGGTCACCTGGGGCATTTTTCTAATTCTGGGTGATTTGACATTGAATGACCCATTTGCTACTTTGCAAGTGCCTTAAAAATGTGCCAAAAAAATTGCTTTAATGTTTGTTATCCAGTGTATTCTTCTCTATCTAAACACTTTTTTTTAACCTTGCCTTGTATTTGATCAGGCAGAAACCATGCAAAGACAAATATAATCTAATGCTTGAGCTGCTGTCAAGTGTAGCTAGCAATTAAGCTGGAATGGAATATCATCATTTTGCAAAAGAACTAAAGTAAATAAAGACAAAACAAATATTTGACGACACAATTTACAATTTTATTTGAAATAGCAGAAAATAATGACAATTTACATTTGTGGGATACATAATAGTCAATATTTACGAATGTGTATAATATAAAATTATATGCTAATAAAATTAAAGCAATGACGGCTGACTGCATGCATCTACAAATATGCTGCAATGTGCTTGAGAAAAAAGAGAAAGCACAACATTTGACAATTATTAACTTCACAATATCATGACTGAAAAATGCTGAAATGTCCAAATGAAAATGATTCTTTAAATATTTTATAAATGCTTTTAGGCATAAGAATAAGATTGTTAGCTGTATATTTAAAAATAGTATCTATGGTAATTCACGATTAAGTAAAAATCTTAGATTTATTATGGGAAGGTATAATATCTCTACATATGATGTGAGAAATAAACCTTTGTGTCAGTTGTTAACAAACTCGCCCTCACTCGGATTCCCAAAGGGAATCCGTCACTCGTATATGCTGTGAATTCTGGGATTGCCCCCCTATCCGTTGCAACGGCCGCCATTACAAAACGTTGTAAACATGCCAGCCATGCTGCCGTGAATCAGCAGTAAGTCTGTGCTGTGTCAACACTTCTATAGATTGTTTCTGATTACAGTTTGATTGACTTGTTTTGTTGGCATGGGTTGTGCACATCGCCCCTTCTTTCATACTGAGACATCATCGGGGGTGCCTGCGCTACTTTGTGTGCAGTGCTACACTGTTTACATGCGTGATAAGGCAGATATCCTTGCACCCTATCAGTGTGAAGCGTCAAATGCGAGTGCCAGTTCTAACGAACTGGCTCTCCGCTAGGGCGAGTATGAGTTGTTAAAAGTATTTCATGAGAAGTGTGTGCCAGTTGAGCAGGATATCATGGTCTGTAATCAAATTAGTGAATTGGTTGATGTTAGAGATACTTTTGAGTATTATAGTCATGTGTTATTGCGCAGTGAAGCACAAGAGATAATTAACTATTTGGCAGTACAGTGAGTGCTACTTTACTCTTCTTTTTTTTTCTTCTTTCTTTCTGTTTTTAATTTGTTATAGTTTCCTCTTATTGTATGTACTTGCTCCTTGCTTTTTATTGTGTTATGTTTTTATTAATTTTTTATCCGTTCTGTAAAATTATGTGATCTTTTGATTGAATAAAGATGATAATAATAATATTGTGCCCATTCTAGTAATGAGGCCTCAGATCATGTGTCCGTCAGCTGTACTTTGTTCAACCAGGACCCCAGCACAGCAGTGCTGGAAAAATGATAATTCTATAATTTAAGCTGAAAAATGTTAATGCTTAGACAAGGAATAAATGTTATGTTTATACATCTAATAAGTATTTTAAAAACATAACTTTAATGTTTTATACGTTAAGAAACATGAAACTGTGTTTAATTGTTTAAGAATCCACATTTATGTAGCCACATTTAACCAATGACCATTATCTAATAATATTTAACTCTTCATAATAATGGTGAGACCAATTCATCACTGATGGGATATAATCTCACATAAAACTGCAAAATTCACTTCTAGGCATATACATGTATTGAACTATACAATTACAGTATGATAAAGAATTTACAGTTCTCTTCAAATTTATATGGAATCTCAAGTTCTTTTCTATGCTGTTTAACTGTGATGTCAGAAATAACTCTATTCTAGCATTGCAATATATATGAATTAACTACAAACTGTGATGTCATTTTAAACTGGCTCAGATTCCCTGGCTTCTAGGCAATGTGAATCCACCTGAACTGAGCATCACAGTTTCAACACTATGTCAGAGTTAAAATTGGTCTGGGAAAACCGAAGCAAGTTTCACATCACCGCTGACAGCCAATGGGCAGCTGGGTCTATGATATTGTAAATACTACCCTTCAATGGTTATGACATCACCAGAATTACAGCTGCCTGATGATGCTACAAATCAAACAACAACCAAAACAATAGGATTGTGATGTCATACCCATTGTTACTCCATGGTGACATCATTTTTGTAATGGCAGAAAATAGTCTCTCTTTTTAACTAAAAATTTGAGGTAAAACCAGGTGACAAAAACAAAACAACCACGCGTCAGGGCATGCACTTCCTAAAATATCACTCGTTGTAGTGTGAATTGATATCGCTCTCACCCTCTTGGCTCGAGTGATACAAATTCACACAACAGCTCGTGATATTGCTACTCAGTGACCCTTAATTGGGTTGTTTTGTTATAATAACTCTATATCCACATCAGTGGGGTCCCATTTTCGGAGTTTTTCCATCATCTGCATGATTCAATCCTTACTATTCATCTAAGCCTGTTAAAAGTGCAAATCTGTAAAAAAAATTCTCAGTGACACATTGATAACTCCTTTCAGTGAATGAAATGTTCATACTTGAACCTAATTTCATCCAGCTTTACTTTTTGAAAGATATATATTTATATACACATACATATACTATCCTAAGATGTCATGCATTTTATTATCTTCTTTTTTTAAAGTTCAGATCGATTGAAGTCAAAGCCTGGGATCTTTCAGTGAGTATTTTTGTGCTTGTGAAGCCTGAAGGCTCACAAAGCTGCGATTTGGTAGGATTAGATTGGTGGTTGCCAATGACAGATCATTGGGATCACGAAAGTAATGCAAGCTTCAATATATCAATGTTTTTAAACTAGAAATGCCCATTGTGGCAAAATAAGTTATTTGAAAACTGGTTTTTGCTACCAAATTATCTTGTTAAAAAAAATAAGGCAGTGTAGTTGCCATGGTGATGCAATGCAAGCGAAGAAAAGATTTTGGAAAAAAGTGTGCAGAAAAAATGTTGAAAAAAAAAAAATTGGGAAAAAAAATTTCTGAAATTGGAAAAAGCAGTAGCCCAGTCCCCTCAGGAAAACAATGTAAGTGCATTATGTGGGAAAAAAGGTAGCCCATTTAGCTTAAGTCCAATATCCGGTTAAGTAGTTCCAGTGAGACTCTTTACTCTTTAAAATCATTGCATCACAACCGTTGTCATGGCGTCACATGGGAGCTGCCGCCCCCACAACCCGCTCATTAGCTGAAATATTTGTTATGATGACGTCATAACCAAATAACACCCTTATTGTTACACGATGGAACTATTTGGTCCTTATATAGGACTTGAACCACCCATTTCCCTCAGGTTAAAATGTTGACCCTGTGCAAAGTTGGTGGTCATGGCTAAAACAGACACCTCGTAGCAGTCTTAGCAGAGACTGAAAGAAGTAGCCGATTTCCTTTTTTTATTTCCTATTTTTTAAATAAAAGAAAATTAGTGAAAATGAAAAAAAGTTTGAAATTCCAAATCTTGAAAAAAAAAAGTTTTCGAAATTCGCAAAAAAATGTTGCCCACATTTTGCAGGACATCAATATTAGTACACTGCGAATTTGGCAGTTGTGGGTGGCCCAGACGCCTCAAGAGGGACCGAAGCATCCCAAATAACGCCTTTGTATAGATATCTATAGAAGTTGACTCAAGGTGGTAACTAGATCCAACAGATTTTTCTAAAGTTTGCAAAGACATTCTATTGGACCCGTACATTCCAAAAATGAAAAACAAAAAAATTTCATAGACTGGTTTGGTTGCTATGCTTACAGGTCTGTTTTGCCTGTTGACTGCTTAAAAGTCATAAATTGAGTTTTGGTTATGCTTTGCAGAAAAAAGCAAATCCATTGATTAGTCACTCAAAAACATCAGAAATGTATTCCCATGGATGTACACTAAAGCATTTGCCCTAAATGTGAAAAAAAAAATTGTTAAAATACTTCACTCTGTGAGACATCGAAGTGCAGCCACCCACTGATTAAATACAGATTTGGCATGCGTTAATTTTGGCATTATTAGGCTGCCGAAACTCAATTTATGACTTTTAAACAGTCAACAGGCTAAACATACCGGTTACCATGGCAACCAAACCTGTCTGTGAAATTATTTTGTTTTTCATTTTTGGAATGTACACATCCCAAAGAGTGTCTGTGCAAAATTTAAGAAAAATATATCTGATCTAACTACCAAACTTGAGTCACCTTAAACTGTGATGCATGGTTTTCTGTCAGCCTATTGGCTATCAGGCTGTGATGATCTGGGTGTAGGGCATATACCTGATAAAATGCTTACTCTGACACCGTTGAAACTGTGATGCTCAGTTCAGGTGGATCCGAATTGGCTAGAAGCCCGGGAATTGGACCACAGCTATTAGTTAACTTTAATACGTACAGTACAACCCAAAATAAAGTATGATTACCCAGCAGGAAGGAAGAATCAGTCACTACTTTACCCTTTCACACCTTTTGACTACCTCTGAATCACTTCCTACTATCACCTACTTGAAACTACCTTTTAAAATTACATTAAAATCATATTTAAACAACTCCAATTTAAACTCAATCACCCCCATTGTGTTTGATTTACTTAATATTTTGCACCTCTGCTAATTGCAGTTACGTTGGTAGCTGTCTAAATAAAGTTCTTAATGTGGGCTAAGGTTGTTGTAAGGAGTCAAAGGGAGCTGTAAGGAGATTTGGGGTGGAGAGGAGAAAAGAGGGCAAAATAGGTAAACAGAGGACTTCTGACAGAAAATTTTCTTACTTTATTTTGGGTTGTACTGTATATTGCAATGCAAGAAGATAGTCATATCTGACATCACAGTTCAACAGCATTCAAAATTACTTGAGATTCCATGTAAATATGACGAGAACTGTTATATAATTATATTCATGCCAGGTAAGCTACACTAAGATACATCTTCATAATATTATAAGCGTTACAATTAAAAGTATCAGATATTATAGACCTACGTACATGACTATACCATAGATAAAAAGTGACTTTTTTTGCATCAGACTCTGTTCTAAAGTAGTTTTTAGGCTTCTTCTAGGGATGTTGTGGCAAATGGTTTTATTTCTAATAGCAGTGTGCTCATTCTTGACTCCCGAGTGCAAGATGTGGAAAAAAAAACTAGCACTCAGCTTGGATTCGAACAGGCCTCAGAAGAGTAATACAACATTTTATAATGAACAATCTAGTAATTGGAATGTTCAGTCAAATGCATAAAAAATGCTAACAAGGTCAGTCATTGTAAATTTAAAGTTTGATTACTTCCTTTTTCCAATATCGGACTACAGTGTAAGTGGAGGGCATCCTCAAAACTCTGCTAGCACTTTCAAGTGCATGCACCGTGCTCCTGAGTTTGCTGGTCTATAGTTGGCATTGATAGACCCGAGATATTTTCTAGAGAAAAAAGGTTCAAGGATGAGGAGGTAGTGAAGAGATAATCTGCAAGTTAAAGTTTAGTTTCCGGAATGGTCATGATTTTAGATTGGTTTGTGCAAACGATGTGATGGCTCCGATCCTCATATTATAATAAAATAAAAATGATGAGAGAAAAGTAATGCAAACGTGTCCACAAGCATTCTATCTGAACATTTGAAGCCTAGGAGGAACATTTACTTCAGTAGAGATACCATAGTCCTATGACACATCTAACAGAATGGGACGCTAGAACACTGGCAAAATAACCAAAGACTGATTTTCAACAAGAATGCCTGACTTCATGACCGATGATCAGTAGCTGCCCTCCTCACCTGAGTGAGCAATAATACAGACTATTCGTTGCATTCGAAGGTGTGGACAGATGTCTGTGCAACTCAACAAACGTCAGAAGCGCAGCAGCAAGCAAAAATTAGAAAATATAGTGTGAAAACGTAACCCAAGTGCATTGACGCACAGGGGTTGCATTAAAGCTTCAAATTAAAAAATCAATTCACTATAGAAAGAAAAAACATCATTACAGCGAAACACTTTGATATAGAATTAAAGCGGACTGTGGCACTGTGAAAATGGCACTTCGTGTGTCATCATGCTGATGATATGTCATGATCAAACCCAATACTTTCAATGTTAATTTGATTGAAGGAGACTTATCCCACTTGTTGCTGACAGCCAAACGAAAGGATTATGCATCTGATTTTCACTCCAAAATTTGTTATGAGAAGTCAAATGGCTTACTCTTGATCATGACTAATCAAACAGCCTCTATGTTTCCCATGTTGAAAGTAGAGAAGATGATAAACTGAACCAAATAAAAAACGCAAAACTATTTCAAGGGCTTTATTTTTCTGTATATGATTCAGATTGGCTGGTATGTTTATGCATATGTATAACCAGGTGTCAAAGGACTCATTTCGAAAAAATAACTGAATTCTGACATTTTTTTGCACATCTACATCCATGTTTATAACATTGGGGTATGGGTAGTGGACCAGGGTATTCGGCACCCCAAAGAGCAAATCTAATGATTCCATGTGAAAGCTTGAAGAAAATGATGCAAAAGGCCACACAATTCACTTCTGTTGGTGCTACTTAACTTGTTAAAACTAAGTCAGGTCAGAGTTTATCACATACAATGAGATTCCAGTGAAGCAATGCAGCTACAGAAACAGGTCCCCAAGCCGCCTGTACAAATGCAATAAAGTGGAAAAGGTTCAGGGTCTTTAAAAGACCTCACACAACCTGTATAACAGTCATGAGACAAACAGCAGTACACTATGTGCAATCCTCATGCTTTTCGTATGGGGGCAGATGTGTGGTTGAAAGAATAGCACAAGGAAGGCACAAAAAATACTGATGTTAACCTCTGTAGCTGTTACACATGTTATCTGAGGTCTTTTTGACAGAACCTAAGCCAATTCATTCCCCAGCTATTGCATAGTCTGTTTGATGACTTGTTTTCATAGTCTCATTGTTGCATTGGAATAGCATTGTGTGTGACAAACTCTGACCTCACTTCTCAAAATCCGATTTTTTAAAAAGTTAGTTTTGCCCTATAGGGTGTCCAATGTCCCAGTTCACAGGCCATACCCCAATGTGATAAACTCAGCCACAGACTTGCAAAAAATTGTCACACTTAAGTGATTTTTTGCACCTGAGTCCTTTGACACATGATCACACAAATGCATACACTCAACATCCCATCTAAAGTATATGCTGAAAAATACAACCCTGGAAATAGTTTTGCGTTTTTTATTTGGTTCAGTTTACTTCATCGGCTATCATGAGTCACGAAGTGCCATTTTCACAGCGCCACAATCCACTTTAATTCTATATCAAAGTGTTTCGCTGTAATAACAATTGAGATATATACAGACATATTACTACTACTAACTTTACTAATTAAAACTTTGGTTGTGAAAATAAAACAAGTACAATTCACGACAGCTGCTGCTGGTGCTTTTTTTTTGCCACACCGTGTATAGGCCTATGGTGCATACTTGGGGTCACATCTTTTCTAGGAAGGACAGCAAAGGATTTCATTTTGTTGTTTGTTGTTAACCCTGCTGAACATAGGTGTATCGGAGGGGAGCAGGGTGGCGGTCGCCACCCCCCCCCCCAAAGTTTGGAAAACAGTATTATTCGGGTAAAAAAGCTAAAAGGTCCGGGCAAATTATTAAGTAAACATTATAGAAAATTAATGATTTCCAGGCAATTTCATTTGAAATGGTATTAAATCTAGATCTTGAGATTCGGGCAGACGTTGCTTCCCCCCCCAAAAATTTCGCGCACCATACGCCTATGCTGCTGTATAATCTAAAGCTGTCACAAAGGTAGTGTGGGCGAGACTTCCTTAATTTCTGTGCAACTTTCAGTATAGAAGTGACAAGATCATTTCACTTTTATACATGTATAAGTGAAAGTTTGATTTTGCATCATAAGCAATTAATTTAATCAATGCTGGAGATGACTATCAATTGCTTCAAATCGATTGGAATATCTTCAATCAAACAGCAGACACTGATATTTTCAGTAGTCAAAGCTAAATGGCTGCTTACAGATGTCCAGTAATTCAACAAATCTTGCACATACAGATGTCGGTATATTCCCTCATCTACTGACACTGATATTTTCAGTAGTCGAAGCTAAATGGCTGCTCTGTAAAGTAATCAAATGTTATGCTTGTAAACGTCCATAATAAGCAAACTTTGTTATTATCGTTTTCATAGCTGTGTGTTTTTCTGAAAACTTCGTTTTGCAGTTAAACCGTGACATCAGAGGGTATCGGTGAATGTGATTGGTCTAATCTTCAACCTGTGACATATCAGTTTAGAGTTTGACATCACAGATCTTGACAAAGGAATCTAAAACTGCCAAGCAATGTTTTTTTTTGTGTACAACCACAACAAACAACTTCTGTCTAAGCCGAGTGATGCACCTCCCCAGAAGAGTCTATGTTTTGCAAACAAAGTGTGTCACTGTTTTTCACAAGACACTAGTTATCACTATTTCAAACAAATTTCCAGAAATTTGTTGTTAGTCATGGTAAGGGACCATTCAGAATTTATGGCTAGGGGAGGTGGTAGTTTAGCCTGCGGGGGCACCAACTTTGCAGACATGTTTCAAGCGGGGTACTAATTTTTGACAACATGTCCAAGGGGGATAAGAAATTTTAAAAAACAAAAAAATCCAAAATGCACATACACTCAGTTTATCGGCGATTTTTATGTGAAAAAGTCTGCAAATCTGTACACCTGACTGTCCAAGGGCACAAGTATAACGGATTGTTATGGATGGATGGATGATTGGGGCTTTGCGGTCTGTGTTTATGCACTTGGTAGGCTAATTAGGACAGGGGGAGGACACGGCAATGAGGCGAAGGTTGATTGAAACAGCCGTCCAACATAGGACCAGGTGACCCGGCAAGAGCTCGATTCAAACCCACCGATTGGCAGTCCAGCATGCTACCACTAGAGTGGGGTACTAAAAGTCCGCATGAAATTCATGAAATTCAAGGGGGGTATCAAATTTTAACAGGAAGTTCTGGCAAAACTCCCACCCCCAGTCATAAATTCGGAATGGTCCCTAACTGTCTTTGCCGATTTAATCTGTTTGATTCAGTTATAGTTCATTGAAGCATCTATCAACCAGTGCAGCTGTCAAAGCCAAACAAGCTAAACATACATAATCCATGTGTCAATGCATTTGGTCAGTTTCTTGAAATATGTGCTTGTGATATACAAAGTTATGCAACTAAATCTGTGACATCACGGTTTTGAGATAAAGCAAAGTACAAACTTGAAAAACACACAGCTATGAAAACGATAATAAAGCGCTTGGTATGTGAAATGTAACTGGAGTAAAATGTACTACTCCAGACTGTCTGTAAACACAGAAAATAGCATCCTTCCAGACGTCCATAATAAGAAAAATTTGTTGAAGTGCTGGCGTCTGAAATGTCAGTAACTGGTGTAAAATGTACTACTCCAGACTGTCAGTAGACCTGGAGGAGCAATTACTTCCAGATGTCTATAGAAGCTGAATTATTAGTTTATCCATGGACGTCTGGAGCGTCAGTAGTGGTTGTAGAATGACCTGGTTTTTTACATGCATTTCTTTGAGTGGCCAGCCTCTGACGTTTATCGTGTGCTTTCAGGGAGAAGTTATGGACAAGAAGATCCAGGATTTCAAAGAGAGTTATCACACTGCATCCCAGAAGGAGACCCATGTAGCCTCCAATTTCACCTGCAGCAATCAAAAAGGAATTTAGCATGAACATAGAAAAGAGATCTAGGATCCATCTTCATAGACATGCATACAGTATAAATTATTAAAAGTGGCTTGTCACTTGAAATCTAGTCACAGCTATCTAGCCAAATTTATACTTTGCTTTACCTTTCCTTAGCTATACAAAGCAAGCCACACTACCGACAAGCCAAAGCTATATTGAGCCACCTTTAAAAATTTATACTGTAGTTCTGCCGCGGAAGATTCATCAGAATTATTTTCTAAACATCCATGAGAAAAACAACAAAAGACAGAGAAAAGCAAATCTAGTTGAAGTACAATCTTATTTTACTCACTGAAGAAGTTGAGAAGAGTGTAGCCCTTCAATTGGGTGATTTCTTGGTACTTCAGTGCAGAATAGTAGATATCAACCGTTATGAAATTGTTCCTACAAAACCATACCCCCGAAATGTTAGTCAAGCAGATACACTGAACACAGAATCAATTTAATTACATAAGATAAAACTTTATCTTCTAGTCGGTTTGGACAAAAAAAGGCAGCACAAGCTCTGAAGCAAAATGAAGGAAGTCACCATTGGAAACGTTAACCTAGAGGGAATAGAAAAAGAGGCAAGAAAACGACGGGTTGACCAGGCCATCAGGGAAAAAATGATTGACAACCTAAAGAGAGAAGGCAATGAGAAAAGCAAAACGAAGTTCTTCATGGACAACAAGGCCAAAGATAAACTGGGTCAATGTGCAAAATACATGAAGGCATGCACAGAAGTAGGCCTGATATTCAAAGCGAGGACAAGGATGCTGGATATCAAGGAAAACTACAAGAATAAATACCGAGACCAACGATGCAGAAACTGCAGAAATGAACCGGAAACACAAGAACACATCCTGGAAAAATGCCAAGTGATCCAAGGCACCAGTAATCAACTTGTGGTAGAAAAAGGGATATCTTCCAAGAAGAAACAAAAACACTGAAAAAAACTGTAAGGAAAATTTGGAAAATAATGAGGATATTAAAAGTGCTGGCCCCCGCCCCCCCCCCCCCCCACAAACAGTGGGTGAGCAACCTGGCTGATCCAGTCCTGCACACAGAAGATAGATAGATTTGACCGACACACAAAATAACAGAAACGTATTAATGAGTGGATGTGACTATATGTTACAAGTAATCGACTGTCCATAAATAATTATAAGATAATACTAATATGCTTGTTTAACATGTTATCATGAATATTCTATACATGTGCAATTGTACACAATTACCACATTCACATAGATCTGTCAAAACAATAACTTTATAAAAGGAAACTTGAATATAAATGCAATTGCACATCCATGCATTCAGTAGCTAATTCCAGAATTTTGAACTGCTGACTCTTTTGAAAGCCAATTTATTCCAGCATATATATATATATATATATATATATATATATATATATCATATTATAAACTATCATCTTCCTCACTTCACAAAGTGTTCATCCAATTCATTGTGTGCTGTAACTTTCTGGCAGTTGTCCACACTGTCTTTGAAGATGGTCAAAACTTCTTCAGCTATTTGGCTCATTTGCAAGGATGTCTGGTGCAAGTCCTTTGAGAGGGAATCCAAATAAGACCACATGTGTCGTTGCACTACCTGAAAGAAATCACGTCGACTGAAAAAGGGCCTATATCATTGCATTTGTTAACTGGTGGGCCAAATGGCCTCCCAGTGGACAGATTTGATTTGATCAACCTCAGAAAAAAAGGTAAAAAAATAACCAAACATTTATTTGACAGCCATACAGTATTACAACATGTTCTTCATAGCATTCCAAACAGGTATGCACATATTCAACCCAGTCGCTGAAGAAATATCTGAGGTATTCCAAAATTAGAAGTTCCTAAATCTGTGAGTTTCAGAGAACATGAATGGCCCCTCATTTCGTATTCCCTCAGTAAATGGGTGGAACATGTGCACCATCATTTCTCATTATGAGTATTATACGATTTTATAGCTCTTATTTCTGAGCTCATATTGAGATTTTGGTATTAGGCCTACTAAAGGTAATGAAAGGCAAGCTGGAAATTCAGGCAGATGAGCTGGGGTATGGATCCTAATGTTCTTAAGCAATATATCGACCGCTTGACGCAAAAAAGAGCTTAGTGGGAAAACGTGATTTTGACAAAAAGGCCCTTTTCTTTTGTACGGTTGTTTTTAGTTCTGGCTCGGTGAGTACTAGTTTGATTTGAATGACTTTTGGTACATATATGAATATGGCCATTTTCTACAAATATGTGTAAAAATACTTATACTAATATGATTATTTTTTTATGAAATAAGACCACTGCTCCTTCTTGCATCAAAGAAGGCATTATAAGTTGTGCAAAAAGGGGCATAGATGCACTAAGCTCCTTTTTACGCCAACTGGTTTCTGTAGTTATTTGGAGCAAAAAGGAGCTTAGAGCTAGTATCTTTACTATCATTGTTAAGTAAATTTCAGCGCCAAAAGGTGCATAACAGCACTATGCTCCTTTTTGCATTGGGTAAAAAGGTGCTTAGCTGAACTAAGTCCCTTACGGCATTGGCTACATTTTCTAATGGCAGAGACAACAAAGGTCAAAAAAATAGTGTCATCCTGTACTCTGACCTTCTATATCTCCTTTAGTTTAACTCACTTTGTTCTTATATTCACAGACATTAATCTGAAGGTCTTGAACTGTTAAAAAATGCAATAATTCAAAAAAGGACTCAGTGGCACTAAGTCCCTTTTTGCGCTCAGCGGTCGAGCTGTTTGTAGTGGATTTGTTCCCGCAGGAGCAACTCAAGTGCTTTGGGACAGCTCACGGAAAAGGTACACAATTGTTTCACCAAGTTAGTTTTACATTAAAAATCGTATCAGTAGGAAGTGGAACGTGCCTTTAAAGACAGACAACCTGTCAAGAAAAACCTTTTCATGGAGTGAGTTATTTATTTCCAAAAAAGTTTAAAGTCAAAAGCAAGTTTGTTTAGGTTTGATCTAAAAAATGTTAGCGTCGCTGGGTTTTTTAAAAATTTGCATGGAAATTAACTGAAAAGCAATTTAAATATATCCAGCAGGTAATGTATTTTAAAAATAAGGAGTAAAATACCTGAAAATAGTTACGTGAAAATTTCGTTCAGCGGCTTCTAACAGAAATATATCTGCCTAAAAAATTGGTCAGAACTTTCTGAACCCCCTCGTACTCATTTTGTACCTGTTATTCTATATTGAATACTATATCGCGTAGGGCAACATGACCCTGGTTACACTCAGAATATCACAACCAAAAGATGGATTTTGCTTTAATGAATAGGTACTTAACATTCATCATTACTTAATATTTTTACTGAAAAAATGTTACGCAAAGCATTATTTACCACGTCAGCTGACTGATCTATGAAGTCAACAGCGTTCCTTGACTGAGGCCAGTAGTGGATAACGTCTGCTGGTGACCATTGGTACGTCAATATTGGAGAGGCACTCAGCACTGCCATGGGATGCCGCCATATCTTTAATTTTGAAATTTGTTCAGACAATCTCTCTGGATGCTCAACACTGATCATAAGATATTTGTAGCTTTCCAAAATGCTGTAGTAATGGCCAATTAATTGGTGTCCCGTTTGTTTAATTTTGTAATTGGTGGAACTTTTCCCTGCAGTATAAAAAATTATACCATAATAAAAGGCATTATCAAACAAAAATTATTTGTTTAAGGGTTTCCTTCGATCTCTTCTATAAATGGCTGGGCTACCATATACCAGTACATGTACTATGAGATCTACTGAGCTATCCTCTGACTGGTTACATTAGATATGCATAATCATAGCTAAAGCTCTTGAACACTGTTTGCAAATAACATCAAAAGGTAGTGAATATTTATGGCAAATTTTAGTATTAGTTAGACACCAATTTGGAGGGAAAGAGGTGTCTAACTCACTCAGACATCATACATTTCTTCTATTATACATTTTAACTTATAATTTTTGCTAAATAAACAATAATCTGATTGTTTGTTTGCTGTTGTAAACCGATTTAATCCTTAGCAGGGCGCTAACATGCAATATTGTCATATACCAGTTTTTCTAATGGTATAAGTATCTTGGTGATGTCTGACAGAGGTTATTACAGGAGAAACAAGCTGGCCATTTCATAAGAAGTCAATATTTGATTTTACACTGTTGATGTTGTCTGCTCTTTCAACTTTCAACAACATCATATAATTTGATAACATAAAGGAAAATTAACTTACACTCGGTGCATCCTTCCATGATTTGACTGAACAAAACCCTGAGAGACGAAAGGAAATCGTAATTGAGATGTTTTTGTAGACCTAGTTTGTCGACTTCAAACTGACTGTACTTGTCCTTAAGTGTCCTGAAGAAGCTCTGATTTGACAATATCCATGCATATTCATCTTCCAGCATGTCACTTGAAGCCGCAGCAAATATGCGGATATTTGAGATAGTTTTATTCACGAATAAAAGTCCCTCATTTAGTGTTGAAATTGCCTCATCTAGAGATGTCTCATAAGCATAAACACACCGTCTAAATTTTGGAATATCACTTGCGGCTGATATCAACAAAGTGAAGTTTTGATTGGAACTGAACCTCTCCAGGTCTCCGTAAATATTAATCCCTAAATCATGGCAATTTGAGTATGCGTCTGTTTTCCATATCCTTTGCTGGGAAGGATGTATCTTGTCTTCATAGCTCTGCTTGTAAATTTCAAATTTTTTGATAATTGTCTGGATCTCACTTGATTGCAAAGACTCTTTCTCTGAATGTGGCATATGGCGTTTTTTGTAGATTTTTAACAGGGGCTCCTCCAGGTCATAATTATAAACATCCAAGTGACCTTTGATATTCTCATTATAATCCTGCTGAAGTTGCTTAAGTTCCTTTTTCAATTTTTTAAAGTCTTTCCTTGCCATTTGAAGAAGTTCAATTATGGCGTCATTCACCCTTTCTGTACCACTGCCTATTTTCGTTCCCAGGGCAAAACGGTAGTCCTAAACAAAAAGCAGATTTGTTGTGAACTTTGATGTCTGATTTACATCCTAAACAAAAAGAAGATTTGTTTTGAGATTGATATCTGATTTCTAATCATTAAAAAAAAGTAGATTTATGTGAGCATTGATACCTGATTTATAGTCCTATCCTAATGTAGACTCTCAGACATAAACAAAAAGAAGTATAAAAACAGTATGTCAGTGAGGAAGTACAAAATCAGTACAAAAGCAGTATTTGGACCCACACTGCAAATGTACTTTTATACTGATTTGTGCTATGCAAATTGCATACTGATTTTATACTTCTAGTGACACAATTTGAATAATCACGAACTGCATATATGTGCTCCTATAACTTCAAAATTTTATTAGAACATTTTATGACTTAAATGCTTAGATTCAGTCACATGTGGGTCATGTTCACTTCCAAAACTGTGCAGGTGTGTCCAGGTTTTTAATAACAATATACATTGAATTACTGGCATAATTTCCATAGCGTTAAGGTGACTCAAGTATGGTGGTTTGATCATACAGATTTTTCTAAAATTTTGCACAGGTACTCTATGGGACCCATACCCAAAAATGAAATACAAAAAAAATTCACCAACTCGTTTGGTTGCCATGGTAACAGCATGTTTGGCCTGATGACTGCTTAAAAGTCATAATTTGAGTTTTTGGTTATAAGCAAAGAATAAAGCATTACATGCATTTGTCACACACAAATGTCTTCACATGGATGTACACCTATACATTTGCCACAAATTTGAAGAAAAATGTTAAAATACTTTTTCTGAGAGAGCTCAAAGGGCACCAACACACTAATTAATTTCAGATTTCGCATGCATCAATTTTGGCAGTAATCAAATTTTAGGAAAATTATCATACAGATTTTTTTTAAAATTTGCATATATCATAAAATGCTGTTAAAAAAAAAGTGAACAGAAAATGGTAACGTCACAACTTTTTCAGGACCTGCAGCAGTGGTGACGCTATGTTGCTAGGCAACCAGGCTGCTCAGAAGTATGTGCAGTGTACCACGCCAAAGACCACGCTTGAGTCACCTTAAATCCAAATTTTTACTATTAAATAAAGTAAAAATCTGATATAAAATTATTCTAGCATTCTTTTTTTCACTAGGCTTAAGTAATTATGTGTAGTTATTTTAATTACATTGATTTGGCTGGAAAGGATATAATATGTGGCCTATAAAATTAATGAAGCATTGATACTTACACTTGAGGATAAAATTATTAGCCCCCCCCCCTTCCCTCTAGGTACCCCTGTAATTCCATTTTTCTCCTAATTGAGGCATCACAGACCAACCATATTTTCACCTAAACTGTATTTCTATGGCATTTCTATTAGGAAAGGTCAATTCTTTCAAAACTGTCAAAATTAATCGAGATAATTAACTAAAACCAAAATATGCCTAGGAAAATTATTAGCCCTCGGATGCCTACCATCTCTGGGTGTCGACTGCCTGCTTTTAAAAGCTTTTTAACACTGAGGTTATCAAATAAAGCTGTCAACTCATCTCAGACACAGGATTAAGCGTCCTTTATTCCTTGAATTTCGTTGACGGCACAAAAAAAGTATTGATCTCCTGGTACACACCATGACCATATGCAAAGACAAACTTTTTAATAAAAAGTCTGCCTCCCAAACTAAATCAATACTTGCATTGGACATATTCTGTTACTATCCAGTGGAAAAACACAAGAAAATTTGGTTATAATGAATTTATTAGGCCCAATCATGACCCTAACTGCTCATCTGAGTGAATCCTGCTGGTTTGCTTGCAAAAAAGTACAGATTATGAAACAATAAAAATTGGACAGAGAGGTGAATTTTGGTTGGACGTGAATGGCTTTGGGCTCATTTTAAAGCTTCCAAAAACATGCACACCATACAAGCATCCTATTTGCTCTGTTCCCTGTGCCTGAGCTAATAAATAACAGATTGTACTACTTAGAGGTGCCGCGGCCTAGCGCATAAGGTGTTCGCCTGGTAACTGAGGCGTTGCAGGTTTGAATCACACCCATGGCATGGAGGAACTGAGCAGATCCTCCATTACTCTATGCTCCCCTCCGCCCAGGTGTAAATGGGTACTTGGCTATATGCATTGAAGGCAATTGTAGAGTGACTTAGCATTGTGTGCCTGGCTGTATACTCCGCGGGGAGTTGACAAAGGCTCATGCTTGAACAGGCCTGAAAAGGGTGTAATTGTAAACTCTGTTGAGACTGACTTCCTCAAGGTAATGGACAATAAAAAGTTCTACATTTACATTTGTATTTTACATGCATGTGTTTTTTTAATTGATTAATGAGACTTCAACACTTTTAAAGTTATAATAATAACTTAGGCCTATGAGTTTAGCCCCTATAATCATCATCATCATTATAGTTGATGTACTATATGCATATAACTAACATACTTACTAACATAAATAAATAAAGTCCCATGCCTAAGTTTCAAATTGTAATTTTCTAAACATTCAATGCACCTTTAGAGTCTGTTTGTAAACTTGATCATGACATCATTTTGTAGGCCTAGATGATACATGAATAAAGAATTCATTCATATAGTCAACCAATAATTAAATAAATATATCTTAATTTCAATGTTTTTCAAACATTTGTACCTCGAAAAGAGACTGTACACCCACGAGAGACCACTTCATTGCCGCAGAGGGGCGGTCTTATAACACAGGGGCTACTGTACATGGATAAAGTTGGGTAAACATATGGCCTTAAGGTCAGATTGTGCCTTTTGAAAGGTCTAATGAAAATATTATATACTTTTTTCAAATATTGAAATAAAATAATAATATAATAACTTTATTTTTTGTTTCTGGCTCAAGACTTGCATGTACATTGATAAGGCTTGGTACACAATACCACACACAAGGCTCATCTGGCCTAGTTGTGCCTTTTCATGGTCTGACTACAGAAGCTTTTCAGGATAAGGGAACTAAGGTGGCTACCAAGACATGAAACACCCACTTATGAGTTAGGGGAGAACGGGGCTGCCTGTCACAGGGGCAAGTTGTCACGATGCTTATTACCATGGATGGTAGCAGCTGCGTGACAATTTCGATATTTTTTAACATGGGGAATATTTTTGTGATGATATCACAAAAATGTGTAATCTGTCATGCGCTATGTAAAGATGTCTGAAAATGACAGTTTAAACTCAATTTTTTTCACCATTTTCAAATTTTTCATCGTCTTCCAATGTGAGACAATGTTTGGGAGATTAAGGTATTGATTCATGATGGCACTAACCCATAGTCTCCATCAACAATGTGTCTGTGATTTCTAAGTGGAACCAGAAAATATTCTCTTGATTATGGAGATATGAGATTGACTTTATGCGGGGGCGGACTGGCCCCACATTTGGCCCCTGGGCAAAGTCATTGCCGGGCCCCTATTATCGCAATAGTGACATTTTCAAGCTGATGTTCTAAACGTAATACCTTCATCAAAATCCAATGTAATTGCATGGTTCTTATCTGCGTTATATGGTATGAAATAATGAATAGTATACACATGTGTATCAAATTAATTAACTTCTGCGCGATAACAGGGAGTTGGCTCTTGCTTACAAGTGTGATGTCACTCATCTAAAAATTATCATTATGCAAAAAATATAAAAATCAAGAGGACCACATTCCTCCTTTATACAGTTATAATTAATTGAATGGTAGACAGAGGGGGATTCATAAGGGGGACATAGAGGGCAAAGCCCTCGTAGACCATTCTTAAGCAAAATATACTACAAGAGGGGCCTCCGAATGTCCTGGCATAATACCATTCTATACTTTTTGTAATATAGATAAAAAATATTTCAAAACATTTTTTTTCGTATCAGAGACAAAACTTGCCCACTATGGATTTACAGCAATGAAATTTCTACACGTGTGACCTATGCAATGTAACAGTGCTTTTTGATGTGTATTTATTTTAATAATGTTTACTTTACCTTAAATCTTGATAGAATAGCTAATTAAAATAGAAAAAAAATTTGCCTGAAATTGAAATGGGGCAAAAAATATTAAAAAATTAAGGATGAACAGAAAAATTCTGAAATTCAGAAAAAGTGAATAGAATGCCTTAAAAATGATAGAAGAACCTAAGAAATAACTTAAGGCTGAATGCGCTCGCAAAAAAAATTGCCATAGGATTATAATAGGGGGGCTTCTAGACATTTGTTTCACTAGTTATTAGTAGAGTCAAGTGATCCCTTCCTGACAGCATAAGCATTCAAATAATCGCCCATAAAAAGTAGATCAAATCGCACCTCGAAGTTAAGGGGGGCCGCATGCCCCGACCTACTCTAACACTTTTTGAATGATTTGAAAAACTTAAGAAAAATTACAAGAGCGCTATATTTTTTGGTTTTCTCCAAAAGCTCATAACCCTTACTCTGTACAATCATTACAGTCCTCTTAATATTTGTGTGGAATCTCAAGTTCTTTTCTATGCTGTAGAACTGTGATGTCACAGATGATTCTATGCTAGTATTGCAATATGCGTAAATTAACAACAAGCTGTGATGTCATTTTAAACTTGGTCCGGTTCCCAGGCTTCTAGCCAATGTGAATCCACCAAAACTGAGTGTTACAGTTTCAACACAGTGTCAGAGTGAAAACTGGGTCTGGAAAAACCCATGCAAGTTCCACATCACAGCCTGTGAGCCAATGGGCTGCCAGAAGAACTATACATCACATAATCCATGTGCCTACAAAAATTGTCAAAGCCTTTCGTTTATTGCAAGGTCCATTGAAGTTTAAAGTTGTAAAGTCGTACTTGTAAGTTCATCAAACTACTCTGTGCCGATTATAACAGTTGTCTACTGTGAATGCCCATGAAGCTGCCATTTAGTCAGATTAGACTGGTGAGTGCAAGTGATAGATCATTGGGATCACATCAACAGTCTTCCTTCGATACATCAATGTTGAAACTGTGATGCGTAGTGTCACTGTCAGCCATTGGCTATCAAACTGTGATGATGTGGTTGCAGTGGCTATGATAAAATGCTTAATCTGATACTCTGTTGAAACTGTGACACTCAGAAGCTGGGGAACCCGACACAGTTTAAAATAACATCACAACTTGTAGTGTAATTTACATATATTGCAATGCTAGGGAATAGAGTAATCTCTGACACTACACTTCAACAGCATATATAATAGAAAAGAGTTGAGATTCCACGTAAATATGACAAGGACTGTAATTAGTTGATCATAGATGCATGATGGAAATGGGGGGGGGGGGAGCTCGGGGGAGCTCAGCTCCCTTGATCAGAAAACTGGGGGAGCTCTTATCTGCTGCAGCTCCTCCAATGATCAGTGGGGAAATGTAATTTGCTGTTCACTTTTTCAGTCCTCCAGGTTCTACTAGCAAATAAAATATTTTCTAGTGGCAGCAATTTTTTCCCGTTTAACAAATTGGAATCGTGCACCCCTGCCGACCAGCCAAGAGCTCCCTGATGAAAATTTTCCATTTCCATCACTGATAATTATTTTGGTCAAGCAACTTTTTTAAAGTACGTCCAGGATATTCAATCCAGTCCAGATATTCTTTTTGCCTAACAAAGTTTTGTAGCAGGTCACCATAGATATTATCAAGCCTTTTTTCATAAAAACAGGCAAATATTTCACTTACCTTGAATATTAAATAAAAGGTAAGCCCCAGATATTACTTATTCATGCCAATATTTATCACACACTAAAAAATCAGGAAAAAATATTCACTTCTGAGAAAGATCTGGGAAATTGACCAATTTTTCAGTTGCGTGAATAAGGAATTACATTGTAAACTTCTATAGCTGACATTTTGCATGTGTTTGTTTAACATAAGTGGTCATCAATTTCCACTTTCAAATTGGTGGTTATAGGAGATTTGATTTTTCTCATTGAAATGTGGACACCCCTAATGAAACTGTAGGGGGAACCAGGGCACATTGGGATACGGGGCACTATGGGATGGTGGGGTTTCCTTGGTTCAGGGCAAGGTAAATGATACAGTAGTGCCATCAAATATTGTAATTTCACACCCTGATGTTTCTATCGTTTTATTGACAAATTACAGCCACATGCAGAAGTATGGCGAGGAAAAGTTTGTTTTCCTACTACTGATGTAAATTCAGAGGGGTTCAATTCAAAACCATTCTGTGGACAAACCATGAACAATGAGGCTTTCTAAATGCTTGTATGAATTTGATACATTGTAACAAACTTTTATGAATTGCTATCCTGATAAACACAGTCACTGGTGTCTGAGAAATTAGCATTTTGGCGTTAAAGTCATATCGAGGCTCATTGTGACAGTGAACTCGGGGCACATCGGTACGCACTTTATATGGCAGATGTTAAGTGTTTGAGTCAACTAAATGACCTGGGACAGCACACAATAGGTATTCAGGCCACAGTGAATAGAGGCATAGTGGATTACCATGCTCTGTGAACAAATTTTTTGCAAAGCACTGTGTGTTACTTACATAGATGACCACACCCAGGACAGTCATAATTACGACTCACATTTTGCAAAGGGCAGTCTAATTTATTACGCCTTGGTTTTAAGCCCAATGGTGATATTTATGCAAACTTCTGAGTTGCCCAGTGTTTTAAGCATTGAGCAAAATAGTAACAAACAAGCCATCAACAAAGGCTCCAAGTGCAATAGGACCTGAGCTACTAGGGCAGATTTCACGAAAAGTGCTCTTAAAAGGTACCTTAAACTTTCCAACCCTTTTGTTATCTCCCTGTTGCTTCCTGAAGCAAGTAAACCTATTACTCAGTACATCTGTGAGGTAATGAATAAATATCAATAAAATTTTCCTCAAATATGCAGCTTTTTCCTCTTAAAAAGATATTTTTCTATGCCTCATTAGGACAATTTTGGACGACCAAACTTACTGGTGATCAGACATGCTTACTTTGGCACTCTGTGGAATCTGCTAAAACCAATTCAGGAAAATTTAATGGTATGTGATGGATAAAAAACATCTTGAAAATTATTTTGGAACCATTTTTAATTTTCTTGGTCATCATAAAACTTGACAAAAATGAAAAATAAAAAAAGATTGCTAATGTAACTCGATTCCGTCCCAGGACACTGAGGTTACATTAGCAACTTTTACATGGAAATTTTTCTGTGTTCTCGCTACTTATGCCAATTTCAAACATGAAATTATAATATTTATTGAAAAACGTGTCTTATTTGCCTATATACATCACCAAAAACATTAACGACTGGGTGTGGTACCTGTTTCTTTATTGCTAATGTAACTGCAATTTTGCATCCGTCCATTTCATAGTGTTACATTAGCAAAATGTGTACATAAAAATTATGTTAAAAAACACATGATTAGATCTAAAAAAATTTCTGAACTGAAAGCCAGGTCTCCCTAGAGCAGGCCATTGGTGGTAGCCTGCTGGTGACTTCATTTATAGTGCAGTAGGATCAGCATAAAAAATTCCGTCCTCCATCATTCATCGGTGTTACATTAGCACAAGGCCATATTTTTAGCTACTCTGACCTACCAATCCAACAGAAAAGACTGTTTACCCATGATTTTATTTAATGGATTGACACAATAAAAGATTTAGATTTCAGATTTTTTTTGTCCTGCCAGCTATCCTCAGAAGAAGCACCCTGAGAAAATCTGAGAATCTACGAATCGATTATGTCTGGCCTTATCAGTATAGTGCTAATGTAACTTGTGGACAAGTTGTGGTAAGTCATTTTGCAGCTTTTTCGTGAAATCTGCCCTAGGCGAAATGTCCTTGTGTCGGACAAACTCACACAATGTACGTCTGACACAATGACATTTCGCCTTGTAGCTCAGGTCCTATTGCACTTGGAGCTTTGGTTGATGGCTTGTCTGATACCCCTATTACCTGGCCTCATCCCTATTTAACAATGAAATTGCCCCTATTCTGCAAACTAAACCATAAATTGATGCAGATAATACGCTGGAAATGTCTTTAAGGGTGTTGTGGAGGACTTGGGGTAATCGCAATTCACTTGGAATCATTTTTGTTGGGTCAATTCCGATATTTTAAATTTTTTTGGGCAATTTATAGCAAAAAAGGCCAAATTCAGATTCCCAATATTTACCCAAAAAAGGTTATCTTAAATATAAGCGACCTGTTTATGGTGTGTCATATCCAAAATGGCCTTCAAAGATAATTTAAGTATCTATTGAGCCTTCTGAAACCCAGGAAGCTGACTCAGGCCAAAAAAATGGTCTAAAAAAGCATGCGAAATGGCTGAAATCTGCATTTTCATAAAAGCCGGAGTGACTGGCACAAATCGCATGACGCAATTTTTTTTTTGCGCCAATTTTCATTTTTTGGCCATAACCAACTTTCTATACCACTGGCATATTGAAATTCCAAAAAACGCCTTTTCAGCCCTCCCTAGTGTGGTGTGCATGTTGTACATGTTGTGCTATTTATACTGTTGAGAATGATACCAGAACCACTTCTGTGAGGTAAAACTGGCGAAGGTATGCAAAAGTGACTTGACTTTAGCTGTCTCAACTCTGGCTTGACCTTACCATGCATCAACTTGCTGCTTGGAAAGCTAACTATGACTTCACTAGTCGACTTTATAAAGTAGACTTTAGGGTCCAAGTGAGTGTTGTGTCTAATTCCCATCATACGGCAGCACCATCACTCATACATCCCCAATCCAACAAATGGTGGTACTATGTACTATAAAGAGTGCACCTTCTTGCTGTCAAAAGTGTCAATGCTTTACTTTGCACACAGACATTCGGTTTCGGCTTCTCAGTTCACCAAAACAGTACAATTTGGTAGTCACTTTGGTCGAAAAAGGAATCTCTTTGTACCTCTTCGGCAACGACATTAATTATGGCGCAGGATATTTTCGCACAAATGGTTTATGTTCGTACTGAAAAAATGCTTCATATATAATGGCGAACATAAAATTTCGAGGGTCGGGCTGTCTTTCACTATGTTAACAAGAAATTCTTAGTAAAAAAATAGGTGTAGATCTATGGCTTTGAATTTTCATAGCGGTTAAGTGTATGTCTCAAAATATCTAAGTAAAAAGATCTATGAAATATAGATAACGTGGAAGTAAATTAACAAAATTGTGAGTTTACAAGCCATATGTATATAAAGTAGACACTACATATATATATAAGATTTGACATCAATACTTTTATATTTTATGTCTGCCCAGCCTGCAGGTTGAATGCAGGACTGTGGGGGGGATGGCAGGGATGCCATCCCTTAGGCCACTGACTGAAAGAATTTTAACAGAGTCCTCTAAGTGCCTCCACTATGTGAGATCATTTGATACTTATATAAATTTGAAGGTTTAAGGATATTTTTATAAACAAGTGAACAAAAATTTATAAATTTAATGCAAATACCGGATTAAACCATAACAGTCCACCTTATTCAATTCATGTATTTACAATTCAGGAGAAACACACAAATCAAAGGTCTATATTTAGAAGCTCTGAAACTAGTTATTACACAGAAACTTATGATGCTATTTCAAATTGTTGGTAGACCCACTGACAGGTCAGAGATGGTATTTAGGGGATTCCCCCAAAATAGACAAATCTGTCATGAATCTGAGATGCAATCTGCATGAAATTAATTGAAATTGACATACCTTAAATTTTTGTGGGATAGCATTGAGATCAGACAGGACGTTGATCAGGTTTTCAGTAAGAACACGCTCTCTTATTTCATTGGCCTTGCGAATTCTCTTTCGTAACTCTGAAGTGTTAGACCGCAGGAGCGTTTCAACACTTATTGTGGACAAGGCAGCATACGACATTGCAGGGGCATAGTAATGTTCATTACAGGCTATTGGGCAGGTGCAGTCTTCCATCTTGAATCCTTCCCCATCTGCAATGGTAAGCATTTTTTTCCATGTATATTAGGAGTCACTTATATCATCCCTGGATATACTACGTTTAGAACCATCAAGAATTTATGTTTGGAGTAGCTCAGCACTTTTTTTATTACAGATCTTGTATAAGTGTGCCATGTTCTTTTCAACTGCCACAGTGCTCTTGTGATGTCAGTATCAGCATAATGATTTCACAGTTGGTATAGTCGCAGTTTCAGCTGTGTCACTTGGAACCCATACTGATCACACCATTACAAATTCACACATAAGCTGTTAGATTGTTACTCAATGTTCATTGATTATTCAGTTTGATGTTTTGAATAAATCCAAAAGTTACAGTATCCAGCTACATATAATTCATGGATTTTGTGTATAACTGCTATCAGTTTTAGCACTTTTACAACAAAAAAAATTCATTCACTCTCACATTCATTTGTTGGTCTGAGAGGCAAAAATAATATACTCAGGAACCATTCAGAATTTAAGACCTAAGGGGGGGGGGGGGGTTTGCTTGGGGGCATCCTTATCACTGATTTCCAATAATGTTTATTTGATGATCAAATTCTTAGCCTCCTTGTCTGGTCTTTTCCCTAGCAACTACCCCCCCCTCCATTTCTCGTCCTCTAGTATGCCCATTCAACACCACCAAATTCACTTCCGAAAAATCTCTCCATCATCCCCATTCCAGTCATCAATTCTGAACGGTTTCTTTGGCGCAGATCTCACCTAAAAGGCTGAAAAGCCACAAGGTGCTGCCCTCAATGAGAAATTTCACAACAGGACACCATGAATGTCCATGATGGATCAAGCAAGTGGCTCAAACATATCAGTTTCAATTGCTCCAACTGAATCAAACAACCATACCAATGAATGCAGATTAATCAATTGTCATTCACACTTAGACAGCCCATAAGCCTGACCTGTTGGTAGCAGTTGGAATCAAAACTCAGGCTTGGAGTGCCAATAGTGATGTCAGTATTGGAATACTGACATCATCTGTGCATATATTCACATGGAACACGGCACACTTATACGAGATCTGTAATAACCTCACAAGTCTGGGGGTACATGACAACTGAAAAAAAAATTTTGACTTAAGAACCAAGAAAGAGGGTGTTTCCTGATAAATTATTCGGCTAAAACAATTTTTTTCTAAATATGTGATCTTTACAATAACATATGTCCGTGGATGGAGGACATACCAGCCAAATAATGATAGCATATTGTAGCATGAACTGCCAATATTACCTTACTTACCAAAGATTTTGAAGTGGCATATCAAACTAGTTACCAATAAGCTACTTTTGCAATACTCACATAGTAGAGGTACACTGCAATTCAGAAAGCTAGTAAGGTCACACTCTGAAAAATTGCCTGCTGGAAAAAAAGAAGAAAAATTAATTCAGCTTTAGAAGTATAATGGAAGCACAGGATCTAGGCACAAGATCTCCGTGTCAAACACTTTTTGCCTATTTACCTTACTCCCCAGGGAGAATTTAGACACGCAGGGACAGAAAAGTCAGTATTACAACAACATTGCTGGGGTTGATTTGATTATGTGGCAAAGTGCAATCATGTCTTTAGAATTATAATCAATATCCCCTTCAGGTTGCATACATATCAATAATTAAAAGGAGAACAAACTATGATAAAAATCACAGTACTTTGTTGTTGTAACAAGCTGTATAACAATAACAAGACATCAGTCCACACAGCCTGAGCACTTACCCTTTTCTTAATAAAGAAACACTAAAAGGCGTCTTTCATGTATAGTTTAACTACCCAAAACAGCCGTCGCAAAATATTGCAATGATATCAATTGGCTCTTTGGTACAGCTTAGAGTTCCATTTGATTGTGTGAATACATACCAGGCATGTAAGGTAACACACAACTGCAGCGATGCTCATGGTATTTCGTCTGACATTGACGTTTGCACCGGGAGTAGGAGTAATTGGCATTATGGAACATGGTCAATGGGACTTCTGCACATTTCCCAAATTTTGGTGGAAGATTTCCAGCCTGAAATATGGACAAATCAATGCAGCAAATAATGTTAGGTTTAAAACAATTATAGAGGGGTAAATAAAAAGAGAGAAATTTGCCGCCAAAGGTGGCAAATTGCGATCGCTTAGCGATCCCTGCCACACAGTCATGTACGTATTGAAAAACCATGTTAGTTGAAGTCCTCAACAACAACGTTTCGTTTCCATTTTGTTTACATCACACTTGCACTGCTGTAAATTGACATACCTCGTGATAATATCCAGTGGCGTTACTGGGGCGTCTAGAGCGGGGGGCACCTAGGGGGCACGCGATTCTCTTGGGGGGCACCCGCTATACTAATCGTACATTTTAGCCAGAGTTGGGTACCTGGGGTACCGTGTCCCCCCATAGCCACATCACTTATAAAGTCGTAAATTTTTTTTTTGTCAAGTATTTTTTTTAACAAATATCAACCTGTCAGAATGTTATACCATACAGCTCTGATTAAGTCTGCTACCATTAGACATTTTGAAAGTATATTTTTCAGGAGTTATTGGCGGTTTAAATTTACGACATGCTGCCTGTCAGGTCCAGAACTGTGCTGGCTGCTTCAGAATTGCATGTGAGCGAGGACGCGACATAGAACACTTCCAGTGAATTGTTGTAGCCTGCTTGTCACGCTCGCAACAAAAGCAGGCTTCTGTAGCCTGATATTTGTGAGGATAAATGGGCCGACAATAAAAGAATTAACTTCAATAGTGTTGTCAGTCTTCTACATTTGCCAGTTGCTTACCGCTCCCTTCTGACATGGAAGATTACATAAAATACGGTTGTTTAACAATAAGTCTCTCAAGCTGCAGTTACCCCCAGCGAGCATTCTGTCCAAGTAGGTCAAATTGCCCAGAGGGCCATAACAATGCAAGGATGAAAAATCATTACAGCATTTCGCTTTGTGTTATTAACATTTTTACAGATGATTTCATATTTTTTTAGAACATGTATTCTGCAGGGAAAAGTGATATCAAAAATATTATGACATCACTTTTCCCCATAGGATAGCATGTCCTAGAAAAAAATTCAATTTCAGTTTTTATGCCTACAAATATGAAATCATCTGTAAGTGGCAGATAACACAAAAGTTGTATAATTCATGGAAAATTATAAAATTTTTAATATCACACTATAGCATGAGGGGTTTCATTGCTGAATTTAAATTGTTCCTTACATTTTCAAATGCTCTGATCTGTCCTTTCAAGATGACGATGTCGTTAGAGGATTTTTATGGATTGTAAGAAACAGTAGGACTTTCAAAGCATGTAATGCATTTTCTTATATATTTTCTGGTATTCCCCAAAGAAAGAACTGAATATAGCAGAAATACTATGGAAACTTTGCATGTAATTTGCATCCAAAGTGTGCAACATTAGCACAGTGGACTAGCCATAGAAATGACAGGAAAATTTTATAAAATTGGAAGTATAAATACATTTATCTGCAAATTCTTGTTCATCAAAATAAGCAGTATTTTATAACAAAGCGTATTCATCGGTCACAGATCTTATATTTTTAGATTTGTGGTAAGTAATTTTGCATTCTTTTATGACCCTGGGAACCAAGCAAGTATCCTGTGCCTTATGGTCTATTGGACGCAAGGGAAACATTTTGAGAAAATTTCCCCATTTGAGTCTTCCTCACTCCTCAGTGTAAGAGACCTTTCAGAATTTATGACTGGGGGGGTCAGACTTTTGCCAGAACTTCCCATCAAAAATTGATACCCCCCCCCTTGAGTTGCATGCGTATTTGTAGTATCCCACCCCCAAGGTTTCATGCATATTTTTAGTCCCCCCCTCGACATAAAGCAATACACACATGTATATACTGTTATAGGCCTACATGTGGCATTGGACAATCACGCGTACAAATTTGAGGACTTTTCTGCAAAAAAAAAGCGTGTATAAACTGAGTATATGCGTGATTTATGACATCTTTGTTTTGTTAAAATTTCTTACCCCCTTGGACATGTTGTCAAAAATTAATACCCCCCCCCTTGAGATACGCATGAAAAATTAGTACCCCTCGGCCTCGGGCAAAACTCCCACCTCCCCCCACCAATCATAAATTCTGAACGGTCCCTAAGCTTGCTTAGCTTACCCTGACCACATGATACACTGTTTTGTGAAGTGGTAAACCTGTAACAAAAGATAAACTCTCCTCCTGTGTGACGGACATATTAACAGTTTAAAATCTCTAAAAGCAACTGAATTGACTGTTGAGTGTATAGCTATAGCCCTAAACAAAGAAAGATTCACTCTGGAATCGAGCCCGCTGTATCCTGGACGAAACTGATTGGACATAAACCGACAGGATTCACTTTAAAAGATATTTTTGGCAGGGTTAAAATATGTCATTTCAAAGAATGTAATGTAACTAAAGTTCCTGAACTCACAGTTCCCATGGTGATGTCAACCTGTGCATGTTGGCCTGGTGCAATGGCAAATGAAAGATCTGCCATGTCAGGTACATCTGTCTGGTTGTGCATATATATCTGCAGATAAAAATTTAAATCATTTAATAATAATACAAATCCTATAACCGATTCGATGCTTTACTCTTTCAAAATCTGATTATCTAAAATCAACAGATGTCTGTGTATCAATTATTTTCATGACCCAATATTGCCACAGTTACTGTAGTTGAAATACCTAGGGGCTAACTAGACAATAGCTGGCGGGCGTGGCTACAGATTTTACCCCGGGACAAACTTTTTTTCATTCGTCAAGCATCAACAAGTAATTTTTTCTCATGCGGACAAGTGACTAACTTTTTTATCGCAAGGTAGAGTGAGTTTGTGAGTGAGTTTGTGTTTTACGTCCCGTCAGCACTGGTGTGGGCTATTTAGAGGCAACTATCGCAAGGTAAAAACTTTATTACATGTGCTGAACAAAATTTTGTTTTCAGTGTCAAATTCATAACTTCTGATAACACCACTCCTCCCCCAGAGTTCACCTGGTTGGCCCCTTAGGCCACACATAATTGATCTTTAGCTTCTCGGATCCTCTCAAGGCACTTTTTATAAGGTCGGTCGGTGGGACAAAAAAAAAGCCAAAACAAATGTTGTTGTTTTTTTTTTTCAATTTTTTTTTTCCATCGGCAGGAAATCTATTGTGTCGGCGAGTCCACGAAGCTAAGATTCAATTATGTGTGGCCTTATTTGTACACAGAAGTTGATACACTGCTCACAAAATTTAGAGAAGCAATCAGGTTTGTTTCATGTATATTGCACGGATCCAAACTTATCTTGTGGTTGTGTTGATGATAGAATTATTCATCAAGCGCTTCCAGCTTTCTGTGGCACCTGGGAAGTCATTGAGTGTACAGGAGTGTACTGCTATTTGTACAGACTAGATAGAACAGAAGCAACGTGGGAGAAAATGGTCAACTCATAAAGGTCGACTGAGGTACATGTGGCCAGCGAAAGGTCGAATTCTTATTATGGAACACTGTGTGATCGAACAAAAACTTGTCTGGAAGCTCCTGGATTTAACTCCAAAACTGGAGCTGGCAGAATAGTGGGGTGCTCTCTTCACAAATGAGATTCACTTGACCATCAACACTTCTGACAGACTTGTAAGGGTCTGGAGAATGTTATATAACCGCCATTTTTTGGTGCATTGATGAAAATGTTGTTCAATGAGATTGATTTTCGAAGGGTCTGTTTCGGTGTTTTTTGACAAATTTTGGTTGGATCACATTGTGTTCCGAGTGAGTATTTGATCTTTCACTGCCCCCTGGTAAATCATAAATGTGGTTTTCTTTTAAATTGATATAATGAGATAAAGCACATATATATTAATAAAAGCATCTCAATGCGGTGTACATTCTAATTTGTGACACTAATTTTTTATGCAACTGGTAAAAAATATCTGTTATGCTGCCAGCTGGGTTGCCTGCCAGCCAAGTGTCATTCAGCACCTCTCAGCCAGCTGATATGAATAATTTTTCCTGCAAATTTCATCGGCTGAATGACTCCCAGCTGACAACTTTGCCAGCTGGGCAAATCCTAGCAGACAGTCTGCCAGCTAGCCTGCTTCATAACAGATATTTTGGTTAAACAGATAATGGGGTGCCCTTGTCAAAGTAAAATCACAGTGTAAAGAAAGATTAGAACTACATGTAATAAAACCAATGAAAATTATTTTGTCACCATAAAAAGGTTTTAAAAGTGTCTAAGTTTTCACACTCTCTGATTTTTATGGTTGCTGCTACCATGAGTAACTTAACATTTTTTAATTATTCAGACATACTGTTGACTGTGTCTGGCAGTTCAGGGAAAAACGATATTGTATATGCAGATGAAAGAATATATAAATTCATTGTTCACCTTAATGCCAGCATCTGGACTAGGTCCCTTGATGTATTCATATTGCTCAATGTTAATCTTCAAACTCAGTCCAAAGTTGGCACCTAAATGCAAAAAAAACAGTAAAACCTTAAAATGAATTCTCTATAAAATAATGACAGATATATTGATTTTCATCATTTTTACCAATCATTCACGATTGTCCAGGATCCAGGGGTGCTGGAAGAAAATGTGAGTGGCAGGGGCGGTCGGTTAAAAAAGCGCAATTCCTGTTCGCATGACAAAATTTAAATAGAGCATTTTGCAACAATTATGAATAAATAAATATTAATTTGAGCCTTAGAGAAGGCCAAATCGGGCCTTTTTTATGATCAAAATGGCCTCCGTGCCAGCACCCCTGTGAGGATGATCTCTCACCTTATTTTGATAAATGTATACACAATCATTCATTGATAATTTCTCATGGTCATTGGTCAACTCCCATAAGTAAAAAATGAAACCCTTTTGATTTACCGTGTAGCTGCATTGAATTCGTTCTCTTCAGCAAAGCACATAATTGATACCATAGTGATGATCTGCTTCATGTTTTTAAAGTAAGAGAGGAGGACTTAGAAGAAATAATACAGCATTGAGCATGGTTAGAATCAATACAACATGTACCTGTTTTGTTGGCATAGAAATGTGTTTTGTTGTTGAATAGAATGCAGAGCCCATATCAGTGAAGACTTCCTCCTTGAAATTCTCCGGGCAGCTCCCTCCATTCCAAGAGCACCTGTGATGAGAAAATGAAATATCATTGTCATCTTATGGATTTTTTGATGTTACACATTACACAAGGATTAAAATTGAATAGAATAATACATGAGATACCTACTCATATATGGTGTCCTGCATTTGGTGGCCTGTTTCTTTGAAGAAATCAGTAAGGTTTTCAAAAACTAAAAAATACAATGATTTGAATTATTATTAAAATGTATTGTCCTATTGTAGATAACCTTTTTTACTTTAGACTACACACTAACATGTAAAAACGTACAGTCAGTTGTATTAATATTTCCATTATTTATATCATTAAACACATTATAGCATCTTCATCAAGAAGGATTGTGAAGATCTGAAACATTTTTTAGGGTAGCATTTGACATGCTAAACAGACGGACAGACATCAGATTCATTCTGCGAAATAAAAACATTAGGCCCATCCTGCGCCGGACCAATAAATCTATCGTGAAAAATGATAGCGTTCATTCATCTATCCATTGGACCACACTATTATTCTCATTTCATCCATATCCCTATATGCCTAGACATTATATCACCTTGGCCTGCACATTGCACAGCCATGCACCTTGCATAATGTGATGTCCATGCCCTGATCAGGAACATAGGTATGGGACAGGGGAAGACTGGGTGCTCCCCCCCCCCTCCAAAAAAAAAGCTTGTGAAACAGTAATGGCTAGTTCTCACGGAGACGTAACAGAGGGTTCTTGTTGCGTCGCTTCTTGCTTTTCCAGGAAAGAGGGAGGTTTTTTACCTACATTCAACAATTCGGCGACGATATTTTCGTCTACGGCGCTTCTTAAACAGCCTCGCCAAAAGTTCCTAGAAATCACGTGACCGTTTGGTGAAGCAAGAACTTGCTTCATGAAAGATTCAACCGGTTGAATCTTTGCGAAGGAAGAAACCACGATGCAAGAGACCAGAAAGCCCCCCAAAATGATTGGGCGAAGTTAGAGACAGCTTGGGCGAAGTTAGAGACAGGTTGGGCGAAGTTAGTTATCATTGAGTCAATGGAACTTCGGCGAAAAAAGACAACAACTCGCCGACACAAACAGGCTGTTGAAACGCCGAAACAGCCACTTGCTTCACCGTAAAATGTATTGCTTGGGCGTAATTGAAGATTAGGATGAAGTAAGAGGATGGTAGGGCGAAGCAACAGCATGCTAGGGCGAAGAAAGACACTCCTTGGGCGAATCTAGTTTAACATTGAAGCAATGGAACTGCGTCGAGGCTCCTGACAACTCGCCGACAAAAGTCTCTTCTTGCCTCGTCCGTAATTACGAGCGATTCGGCGTAAAAAACGAGTGCCTCGTCGTAATAGGAACCATCAACGACGATTTAGAACCTCTAATTGATTATATAATTGACCAAAAATGGCTTGAAACGCCGAAAGTTGGCGAATCTGCAGTTCCTGGAACCTCTACAACTTCGCCGTCACTTAACCACGCCCGTGAGAACTAGCCATTATTAAGAACCAGGCAAAAAGGAAAAAATTAGGAAGATGATTAAACAAGCACTATTGCAAGATTAATTTTAGATACATTTTTCTTGTTCCTTTAATTGGTCTTTAGGTGGATAGGAAAAACTAAATCTTATTTCATGCCTTCACAGCTTTTTGTTAAATAATGAGAATTCCTGTCTCTAAACCCCCGATACACAATCTAAAATTCTTCTACTAAAAGTTCTCAACAGCTAAAAAATCAAATTTCCTAGATTGTAAATGCCATTTTTGAGAGTACAATATATACACAAACTTTGTCACAAAGATCCCAAATGAAGACTTGAAGTTTATTTACCATTATCGTCAAGCTTTGCCTTCGTTTCATCAAAGTCATCGTAGAATTCCGATTCATTGATCAGCTCTGAAAGGAGATTGTCCCCAAGATAAACTAGAAGGCAAACTAGAAGGCAAACCGGTTTGCCATGGCCGTACTTATAAGCCTTCGTCATACATAAAGGGAGTGATATTAACTTACGTATAATAGAAAAGGGGTGATTGGCAGCGATTGTTGGACCTTAACCACTGTGAATTTTTGAATTTTTGTTCACATTATTCTGCAGATCAGAGGTTGAAAATGTTTATCTTTTATGATTTTTTTTAAACCCTGAAAAATGGGGGAAAAATACTAAAGTACACAGTAAAACTTGAAAAGTTAATTGCACATACATTGGTAATTAAGCATGATCATAAACACATTGAATTAAAAAGAATGGGTGAAGCAGAATATATTTTCAACCGCAACATTCTGCAAAGGAGCTTTTGAAGTGCTGCACTATAAAGACAAAAAATGATGTACAGCAAAATTTTTAGCACACAGCACGAGACCGCTTGTAATAACTGTATCATGTGAAGTTATGGCCCTTATGGACAATTGCGTCTGCATGGTTAGTGAGATCTCAGCGCCAAACAAACGTGACAGGGACACGAACGACAGTGGACACTGATGGAAACCATTCTGTCATACTTGCGAAAATGTAATGGTACGGTCATAATAATATCTGAGAGATGACAAAAAAATTAAATTTAAACTATAGTACAATGAACGTAGGTTGAAATGGAGAGATAGTCTCAACAAAATGTGTTATGTTTCCAAATGGTTCACAAGAGTACCTGCCGAAGCTGAGAGCTATCTTCCATCAAAAGATCCAAATATATATTAGGTTCAAGCCATGACTCTAAAGTAAAATCATGTTGGGCCTGATGATTGAGCCACATTGCTCGTTGCTTAATTTGAAAAAAGACAATAGTTGCACTCACCCGTAACATTGTGAACAAGATCTTGTACCTCACCAACTATCATAATTTTATCATCATTCACATTTCGACGTTTTCGATCAAAGGTGGCCTCAGGCGATTTTGAAGTGATTATTGATTCTTCAACACTCTTGAGACTATTAGCATTACTCTTGAAGTTTGGATCAGTTGACGTTGCCACCGTATCTTGATGACCAGTTTCTGGGGTGAGGTCATACCTTGGCACTTCATTGTATATTGGAGTGCTGTGTGCATAATTTGGCAAATAAGCTTGTGTGAGGCTAAATTCAGACGTAGTAGGTGCATTTTCAGTTTCAGAAACACTTGCAGTGATCGGCTCCATGCTGGTTTTGGAAAAGGCTTCATTGTCTTCATGATGTCCTTCATTTTTCATTGGTTTTGTGTCAAAGTTGCCAGATTCTGAGGTAGACATTTGTTCAAGGTTGTTTGTGTGAGTAGTTGAATAAGAATGAGGGTACGTGTTGACTGAGACAGGTGAACTGAACTGTCAGTGGAGCTGTGCCTATGAGTTTGGCTGGAATCTTGGTTATCTGAAAAGCATAGCAAGTTAACGCATGAAAGTTTCTGATACACTTGTATCCCGGTTAGTAAAATCTTTAGAATCTCAATAAATAAAATATATTTATATACGTGGTGCATTTATTTCATAGACAAAAACAGTTGAATTATAATCATGCGACACTATGTCCTGTGAAACTTCAACCACTGCATAAATCTGTAATGATATGTGGTTAAAAGGACAGATTTGACATTTATTTATGATATAAGCAACCACTTATATATAGGTAATTCTCCTAGCCGCTGAGAATATTTAGTACTTTCTGATAGCTGGAATTTTAGGCCCATAGGTCTGGTTTCACGATAGAGGTCGGCGCCGCGACCTATCCACCACAGGACCAATGGTGTAACCTAATTTTTCGATCCAGAATCAATTCAGAAATGGGTTGAAATGATGCAGATGATGGTGGAAATACCTAACAAAAGTCATTTTGTGCCTTACCTGGGGCGTATAGGGTCACACAGCCTGTGAAACCCTCCATTCCACCACAGGACCAATGGTGGAACCTTCTTTTTTTCAACCCAGAACAAATTCAGAAATGGGTTGAAATGATGCAGATGATGGTGGAAATACCTAACAAAAGTCATTTTGTGCCTCACCTGTGGCGTACAGAGTCACACAGCTTGTGGAACCCTCCATTCCACCACAGGACCAATGGCGGAACCTAATTTTTCGATCCAGAATCAATTCAGAAATGGGTTGAAATGATGCAGATGATGGTGGAAATACCTAACAAAAGTCATTTTGTGCCTTACCTGGGGCGTATAGGGTCACACAGCCTGTGGAACCCTCCATTCCACCACAGGACCAATGGTGGAACCTTCGTTTTTTCAACCCAGAACTAATTCAGAAATGGGTTGAAATGATGCAGATGATGGTGGAAATACCTAACAAAAATCATTTTGTGCCTTACCTGTGGCGTACAGAGTCACACAGCCTGCGGAACCCACCATTCCACCACAGGACCAATGGTGGAACTTAATTTTTCGATCCAGAATCAATTCAGAAATGGGTTGAAATGATGCAGATGATGGTGGAAATACCTAACAAAAGTCATTTTGTGTCTTACCTGGGGCGTATAGGGTCACACAGCCTGTGGAACCCTCCATTCCACCACAGGACCAATGGTGGAACCTTCTTTTTTTCAACCCAGAACTAATTCAGAAATGGGTTGAAATGATGCAGATGATGTGGAAATACCTAACAAAAGTCATTTTGTGCCTTACCTGTGGCGTACAGAGTCACACAGCCTGTGGAACCCACCATTCCACCACAGGGACCAATGGTGGAACCTAATTTTTCGATCCAGAATCAATTCAGAAATGGGTTGAAATGATGCAGATGATGGTGGAAATACCTAAAAAAAGTCATTTTGTGCCTTACCTGGGGCGTATAGGGTCACACAGCCTGTGGAACCCTCCATTCCACCACAGGACCAATGGTGGAACCTTCTTTTTTTCAACCCAGAACTAATTCAGAAATGGGTTGAAATGATGCAGATGATGGTGGAAATACCTAACAAAAGTCATTTTGTGCCTTACCTGTGGCGTACAGATTCACACAGCCTGTGGAACCCACCATTCCACCACAGGACCAATGGTGGAACCTATTTTTTTCGATCCAGAACCAATTCAGAAATGGGTTGAAATGATGCAGATGATGGTGGAAATACCTACAAAAGTCATTTTGTGCCTTACCTGGGGCGTATAGGGTCACACAGCCTGTGGAACCCTCCATTCCACCGCAGGACCAATGGTGGAACCTTCTTTTTTCAACCCAGAACTAATTCAGAAATGGGTTGAAATGATGCAGATGATGGTGGAAATACCTAACAAAAGTCATTTTGTGCCTTACCTGTGGCGTACAGAGTCACACAGCCTATGGAACCCACCATTCCACCACAGGACCAATGGTGGAACCTAATTTTTCGATCCAGAATCAATTCAGAAATGGGTTGAAATGATGCAGATGATGGTGGAAATACCTAAAAAAAGTCATTTTGTGCCTTACCTGGGGCGTATAGGGTCACACAGCCTGTGGAACCCTCCATTCCACCACAGGACCAATGGTGGAACCTTCTTTTTTTCAACCCAGAACTAATTCAGAAATGGGTTGAAATGATGCAGATGATGGTGGAAATACCTAACAAAAGTCATTTTGTGCCTTACCTGTGGCGTACAGAGTCACACAGCCTGTGGAACCCACCATTCCACCACAGGACCAATGGTGGAACCTAATTTTTCGATCCAGAATCAATTCAGAAATGGGTTGAAAATGATGCAGATGATGGTGGAAATACCTAAAAAAAGTCATTTTGTGCCTTACCTGGGGCGTATAGGGTCACACAGCCTGTGGAACCCTCCATTCCACCACAGGACCAATGGTGGAACCTTCTTTTTTTCAAACCAGAACTAATTCAGAAATGGGTTGAAATGATGCAGATGATGGTGGAAATACCTAACAAAAGTCATTTTGTGCCTTACCTGTGGCGTACAGATTCACACAGCCTGTGGAACCCTCCATTCCACCACAGGACCAATGGTGGAACCTATTTTTTCGATCCAGAATCAATTCAGAAATGGGTTGAAATGATGCAGATGATGGTGGAAATACCTAACAAAAGTCATTTTGTGCCTTACCTGGGGCGTATAGGGTCACACAGCCTGTGGAACCCTCCATTCCACCGCAGGACCAATGGTGGAACCTTCTTTTTTTCAACCCAGAACTAATTCAGAAATGGGTTGAAATGATGCAGATGATGGTGGGAATACCTACCAAAAGTCATTTTGTGCCTTACCTGTGGCGTACAGAGTCACACAGCCTATGGAACCCACCATTCCACCACAGGACCAATGGTGGAACCTAATTTTTCGATCCAGAATCAATTCAGAAATGGGTTGAAATGATGCAGATGATGGTGGAAATACCTAAAAAAAGTCATTTTGTGCCTTACCTGGGGCGTATAGGGTCACACAGCCTGTGGAACCCTCCATTCCACCACAGGACCAATGGTGGAACCTTCTTTTTTTCAACCCAGAACTAATTCAGAAATGGGTTGAAATGATGCAGATGATGGTGGAAATACCTAACAAAAGTCATTTTGTGCCTTACCTGTGGCGTACAGAGTCACACAGCCTGTGAAGCCACCATTCCACCACAGGACCAATGGTGGAACCTAATTTTTCGATCCAGAATCAATTCAGAAATGGGTTGAAAATGATGCAGATGATGGTGGAAATACCTAAAAAAAGTCATTTTGTGCCTTACCTGGGGCGTATAGGGTCACACAGCCTGTGGAACCCTCCATTCCACCACAGGACCAATGGTGGAACCTTCTTTTTTTCAACCCAGAACTAATTCAGAAATGGGTTGAAATGATGCAGATGATGGTGGAAATACCTAACAAAAGTCATTTTGTGCCTTACCTGTGGCGTACAGAGTCACACAGCCTGTGGAACCCACCATTCCACCACAGGACCAATGGTGGAACCTAATTTTTCGATCCAGAATCAATTCAGAAATGGGTTGAAATGATGCAGATGATGGTGGAAATACCTAACAAAAGTCGTTTTGTGCCTTACCTGGGGCGTATAGGGTCACACAGCCTGTGGAACCCTCCATTCCACCACAGGACCAATGGTGGAACCTTCTTTTTTTCAACCCAGAACTAATTCAGAAATGGGTTGAAATGATGCAGATGATGGTGGAAATACCTAACAAAAGTCATTTTGTGCCTTACCTGTGGCGTACAGAGTCACACAGCCTGTGGAACCCACCATTCCACCACAGGACCAATGGTGGAACCTAATTTTTCGATCCAGAATCAATTCAGAAATGGGTTGAAATGATGCAGATGATGGTGGAAATACCTAAAAAAAGTCATTTTGTGCCTTACCTGGGGCGTATAGGGTCACACAGCCTGTGGAACCCACCATTCCACCACAGGACCAATGGTGGAACCTTCTTTTTTTCAACCCAGAACTAATTCAGAAATGGGTTGAAATGATGCAGATGATGGTGGAAATACCTAACAAAAATCATTTTGTGCCTTACCTGTGGCGTACAGAGTCACACAGCCTGTGGAACCCACCATTCCACCACAGGACCAATGGTAGAACCTAATTTTTCGATCCAGAATCAATTCAGAAATGGGTTGAAATGATGCAGATGATGGTGGAAATACCTAACAAAAGTCATTTTGTGTCTTACCTGGGGCGTATAGGGTCACACAGCCTGTGGAACCCTCCATTCCACCACAGGACCAATGGTTGAACCTTCTTTTTTTCAACCCAGAACTAATTCAGAAATGGGTTGAAATGATGGTGGAAATACCTAACAAAAGTCATTTTGTGCCTTACCTGTGGCGTACAGAGTCACACAGCCTGTGGAACCCACCATTCCACCACAGGACCAATGGTGGAACCTAATTTTTCGATCCAGAATCAATTCAGAAATGGGTTGAAATGATGCAGATGATGGTGGAAATACCTAACAAAAGTCATTTTGTGCCTTACCTGGGGCGTATAGGGTCACACAGCCTGTGGAACCCTCCATTCCACCACAGGACCAATGGTGGAACCTTCGTTTTTTCAACCCAGAACTAATTCAGAAATGGGTTGAAATGATGCAGATGATGGTGGAAATACCTAACAAAAATCATTTTGTGCCTTACCTGTGGCGTACAGAGTCACACAGCCTGCGGAACCCACCATTCCACCACAGGACCAATGGTGGAACTTAATTTTTCGATCCAGAATCAATTCAGAAATGGGTTGAAATGATGCAGATGATGGTGGAAATACCTAACAAAAGTCATTTTGTGTCTTACCTGGGGCGTATAGGGTCACACAGCCTGTGGAACCCTCCATTCCACCACAGGACCAATGGTGGAACCTTCTTTTTTTCAACCCAGAACTAATTCAGAAATGGGTTGAAATGATGCAGATGATGGTGGAAATACCTAACAAAAGTCATTTTGTGCTTTACCTGTGGCGTACAGAGTCACACAGCCTGTGGAACCCACCATTCCACCACAGGACCAATGGTGGAACCTAATTTTTTGATCCAGAATCAATTCAGAAATGGGTTGAAATGATGCAGATGATGGTGGAAATACCTAAAAAAAGTCATTTTGTGCCTTACCTGGGGCGTATAGGGTCACACAGCCTGTGGAACCCTCCATTCCACCACAGGACCAATGGTGGAACCTTCTTTTTTTCAACCCAGAACTAATTCAGAAATGGGTTGAAATGATGCAGATGATGGTGGAAATACCTAACAAAAGTCATTTTGTGCCTTACCTGTGGCGTACAGATTCACACAGCCTGTGGAACCCACCATTCCACCACAGGACCAATGGTGGAACCTATTTTTTTTTTCGATCCAGAATCAATTCAGAAATGGGTTGAAATGATGCAGATGATGGTGGAAATACCTAACAAAAGTCATTTTGTGCCTTACCTGGGCGGTATAGGGTCACACAGCCTGTGGAACCCTCCATTCCACCGCAGGACCAATGGTGGAACCTTCTTTTTTTCAACCCAACTAATTCAGAAATGGGTTGAAATGATGCAGATTGATGGTGGAAATACCTAACAAAAGTCATTTTGTGCCTTACCTGTGGCGTACAGAGTCACACAGCCTGTGGAACCCACCATTCCACCACAGGACCAATGGTGGAACCTAATTTTTCGATCCAGAATCAATTCAGAAATGGGTTGAAATGATGCAGATGTGGTGGAAATACCTAAAAAAAGTCATTTTGTGCCTTACCTGGGGCGTATAGGGTCACACAGCCTGTGGAACCCTCCATTCCACCGCAGGACCAATGGTGGAACCTTCTTTTTTCAACCCAGAACTAATTCAGAAATGGGTTGAAATGATGCAGATGATGGTGGAAATACCTAACAAAAGTCATTTTGTGCCTTACCTGTGGCGTACAGAGTCACACAGCCTGTGGAACCCACCATTCCACCACAGGACCAATGGTGGACACCTAATTTTTCGATCCAGAATCAATTCAGAAATGGGTTGAAATGATGCAGATGATGGTGGAAATACCTAAAAAAGTCATTTTGTGCCTTACCTGGGGCGTATAGGGTCACACAGCCTGTGGAACCCTCCATTCCACCACAGGACCAATGGTGGAACCTTCTTTTTTCAACCCAGAACTAATTCAGAAATGGGTTGAAATGATGCAGATGATGGTGGAAATACCTAACAAAAGTCATTTTGTGCCTTACCTGTGGCATACAGAGTCACACAGCCTGTGGAACCCACCATTCCACCACAGGACCAATGGTGGAACCTAATTTTTCGATCCAGAATCAATTCAGAAATGGGTTGAAATGATGCAGATGATGGTGGAAATACCTAAAAAAAGTCATTTTGTGCCTTACCTGGGGCGTATAGGTTACACAGCCTGTGGAACCCTCCATTCCACCACCACAGGACCAATGGTTGAACCTTCTTTTTTTCAACCCAGAACTAATTCAGAAATGGGTTGAAATGATGCAGATGATGGTGGAAATACCTAACAAAAATCATTTTGTGCCTTACCTGTGGCGTACAGAGTCACACAGCCTGTGGAACCCACCATTCCACCACAGGACCAATGGTGGAACCTAATTTTTCGATCCAGAATCAATTCAGAAATGGGTTGAAATGATGCAGATGATGGTGGAAATACCTAACAAAAGTCATTTTGTGTCTTACCTGGGGCGTATAGGGTCACACAGCCTGTGGAACCCTCCATTCCACCACAGGACCAATGGTTGAACCTTCTTTTTTTCAACCCAGAACTAATTCAGAAATGGGTTGAAATGATGCAGATGATGGTGGAAATACCTAACAAAAGTCATTTTGTGCCTTACCTGTGGCGTACAGAGTCACACAGCCTGTGGAACCCACCATTCCACCACAGGACCAATGGTGGAACCTAATTTTTCGATCCAGAATCAATTCAGAAATGGGTTGAAATGATGCAGATGATGGTGGAAATACCTAAAAAAAGTCATTTTGTGCCTTACCTGGGGCGTATAGGGTCACACAGCCTGTGGAGCCCTCCATTCCACCACAGACCCAATGGTGGAACCTTCTTTTTTTCAACCCAGAACTAATTCAGAAATGGGTTGAAATGATGCAGATGATGGTGGAAATACCTAACAAAAGTCATTTTGTGCCTTACCTGTGGCGTACAGAGTCACACAGCCTGTGGAACCCACCATTCCACCACAGGACCAATGGCGGAACCTAATTTTTCGATCCAGAATCAATTCAGAAATGGGTTGAAATGATGCAGATGATGGTGGAAATACCTAACAAAAGTCATTTTGTGCCTTACCTGGGGCGTATAGGATCACACAGCCTGTGGAACCCTCCATTCCACCGCAGGACCAATGGTGGAACCTTCTTTTTTTCAACCCAGAACTAATTCAGAAATGGGTTGAAATGATGCAGATGATGGTGGAAATACCTAACAAAAGTCATTTTGTGCCTTACCTGTGGCGTACAGAGTCACACAGCCTGTGGAACCCACCATTCCACCACAGGACCAATGGTGAAACCCTAATTTTTTCGATCCAGAATCAATTCAGAAATGGGTTGAAATGATGCAGATGATGGTGGAAATACCTAACAAAAGTCGTTTTGTGCCTTACCTGGGGCGTATAGGGTCACACAGCCTGTGGAACCCTCCATTCCACCACAGGACCAATGGTGAACCTTCTTTTTTTCAACCCAGAACTAATTCAGAAATGGGTTGAAATGATGCAGATGATGGTGGAAATACCTAACAAAAGTCATTTTGTGCCTTACCTGTGGCATACAGAGTCACACAGCCTGTGGAACCCACCATTCCACCACAGGACCAATGGTGGAACCTAATTTTTCGATCCAGAATCAATTCAGAAATGGGTTGAAATGATGCAGATGATGTGGAAATACCTAAAAAAAGTCATTTTGTGCCTTGCCTGTGGCGTATAGGGTTA
Organism: Platynereis dumerilii; assembly: GCA_026936325.1. Taxonomy (NCBI): domain Eukaryota; kingdom Metazoa; phylum Annelida; class Polychaeta; order Phyllodocida; family Nereididae; genus Platynereis; species Platynereis dumerilii. Next base: position 2,376,361 of record JAPTHN010000044.1, on the reverse strand, counting down.
CACAGCCTGTGGAACCCTCCATTCCACCACAGGACCAATGGTGGAACCTTCTTTTTTTCAACCCAGAACTAATTCAGAAATGGGTTGAAATGATGCAGATGATGGTGGAAATACCTAACAAAAATCATTTTGTGCCTTACCTGTGGCGTACAGAGTCACACAGCCTGTGGAACCCACCATTCCACCACAGGACCAATGGTGGAACCTAATTTTTTCGATCCAGAATCAATTCAGAAATGGGTTGAAATGATGCAGATGATGGTGGAAATACCTAACAAAAGTCATTTTGTGTCTTACCTGGGGCGTATAGGGTCACACAGCCTGTGGAACCCTCCATTCCACCACAGGACCAATGTTGAACCTTCTTTTTTTCAACCCAGAACTAATTCAGAAATGGGTTGAAATGATGCAGATGATGGTGGAAATACCTAACAAAAGTCATTTTTGTGCTTACCTGTGGCGTACAGAGTCACACAGCCTGTGGAACCCACCATTCCACCACAGGTCCAATGGTGGAACCTAATTTTTCGATCCAGAATCAATTCAGAAATGGGTTGAAATGATGCAGATGATGGTGGAAATACCTAAAAAAAGTCATTTTGTGCCTTACCTGGGGCGTATAGGGTCACACAGCCTGTGGAGCCCTCCATTCCACCACAGGACCAATGGTGGAACCTTCTTTTTTTCAACCCAGAACTAATTCAGAAATGGGTTGAAATGATGCAGATGATGGTGGAAATACCTAACAAAAGTCATTTTGTGCCTTACCTGTGCGTACAGAGTCACACAGCCTGTGGAACCCCACCATTCCACCACAGGACCAATGGCGGAACCTAATTTTTCGATCCAGAATCAATTCAGAAATGGGTTGAAATGATGCAGATGATGGTGGAAATACCTAACAAAAGTCATTTTGTGCCTTACCTGGGGCGTATAGGATCACACAGCCTGTGGAACCCTCCATTCCACCACTGGACCAATGGTGGAACCTTCTTTTTTTCAACCCAGAACTAATTCAGAAATGGGTTGAAATGATGCAGATGATGGTGGAAATACCTAACAAAAGTCATTTTGTGCCTTACCTGTGGCGTACAGAGTCACACAGCCTGTGGAACCCACCATTCCACCACAGGACCAATGGTGAACCTAATTTTTCGATCCAGAATCAATTCAGAAATGGGTTGAAATGATGCAGATGATGGTGGAAATACCTAACAAAAGTCATTTTGTGCCTTACCAGGGGCGTATAGGGTCACACACCCTTTGGAACCCTCCATTCCATCACAGGACCAATGGTGGAACCTTCTTTTTTTCAACCCAGAACTAATTCGAAATGGTTTGAAATGATGCAGATGATGGTGGAAATACCTAACAAAAGTCATTTTGTGCCTTACCTGTGGCGTACAGAGTCACACAGCCTGTGGAACCCACCATTCCACCACAGGACCAATGGTGGAACCTAATTTTTCGATCCAGAATCAATTCAGAAATGGGTTGAAATGATGCAGATGATGGTGGAAATACCTAACAAAAGTCATTTTGTGTCTTACCTGGGGCGTATAGGGTCACACAGCCTGTGGAACCCTCCATTCCACCACAGGACCAATGGTGGAACCTAATTTTTTTCGATCCAGAGTCAATTCAGAAATTGGTTGAAATGATGCAGATGATGGTGGAAATACCTAACAAAAGTCATTTTGTGCCTTACCTGGGGCGTATAGGGTCACACAGCCTGTGGAACCCTCCATTCCACCACAGGACCAATGGTGGAACCTTCTTTTTTTTCAACCCAGAACTAATTCAGAAATGGGTTGAAATGATGCAGATGATGGTGGAAATACCTAACAAAAGTCATTTTGTGCCTTACCTGTGGCGTACAGAGTCACACAGCCTGTGGAACCCACTGTTCCACCACAGGACCAATGGTGGAACCTAATTTTTCGATCCAGAATCAATTCAGAAATGGGTTGAAATGATGCAGATGATGGTGGAAATACCTAACAAAAGTCATTTTGTGTCTTACCTGGGCGTATAGGGTCACACAGCCTGTGGAACCCTCCATTCCACCACAGGACCAATGGTGGAACCTTCTTTTTTTCAACCCAGAACTAATCAGAAATGGGTTGAAATGATGCAGATGATGGTGGAAATACCTAACAAAAGTCATTTTGTGCCTTACCTGTGGCGTACAGAGTCACACAGCCTGTGGAACCCACCATTCCACCACAGGACCAATGGTGAAACCTAATTTTCGATCCAGAATCAATTCAGAAATGGGTTGAAATGATGCAGATGATGGTGGAAATACCTAAAAAAAGTCATTTTGTGCCTTACCTGGGGCGTATAGGGTCACACAGCCTGTGGAACCCTCCATTCCACCACAGGACCAATGGTGGAACCTTCTTTTTTTCAACCCAGAACTAATTCAGAATGGGTTGAAATGATGCAGATGATGGTGGAAATACCTAACAAAAGTCATTTTGTGCCTTACCTGTGGCGTACAGAGTCACACAGCCTGTGGAACCCACCATTCCACCACAGGACCAATGGTGGAACCTAATTTTTTCGATTCCAGAATCAATTCAGAAATGCGTTGAAATGATGCAGATGATGGTGGAAATACCTAACAAAAGTCATTTTGTGCCTTACCTGGGGCGTATAGGGTCACACAGCCTGTGGAACCTTCCATTCCACCACAGGACCAATGGTGGAACCTTCTTTTTTCAACCCAGAACTAATTCAGAAATGGGTTGAAATGATGCAGATGATGGTGGAAATACCTAACAAAAGTCATTTTGTGCCTTACCTGTGGCATATTGGGTCACACAGCCTGTGGAACCCTCCATTCCACCACAGGACCAATGGTGGAACCTTCTTTTTTTCAACCCAGAACTAATTCAGAAATGGGTTGAAATGATGCAGATGATGGTGGAAATACCTAACAAAAGTCATTTTGTGCCTTACCTGTGGCGTACAGAGTCACACAGCCTGTGGAACCCACCATTCCACCACAGGACCAATGGTGGAACCTAATTTTTCGATCCAGAATCAATTCAGAAATGGGTTGAAATGATGCAGATGATGTGGAAATACCTAAAAAAAGTCATATTGTGCCTTACCTGGGGCGTATAGGGTCACACAGCCTGTGGAACCCCTCCATTCCACCACAGGACCAATGGTGGAACCTTCTTTTTTTCAACCCAGAACTAATTCAGAAATGGGTTGAAATGATGCAGATGATGGTGGAAATACCTAACAAAAGTCATTTTGTGCCTTACCTGTGGCGTACAGAGTCACACAGCCTGTGGAACCCACCATTCCACCACAGGACCAATGGTGGAACCTAATTTTTTCGATTCCAGAATCAATTCAGAAATGCGTTGAAATGATGCAGATGATGGTGGAAATACCTAACAAAAGTCGTTTTGTGCCTTACCTGGGGCGTATAGGGTCACACAGCCTGTGGAACCCTCCATTCCACCACAGGACCAATGGTGGAACCTTCTTTTTTCAACCCAGAACTAATTCAGAAATGGGTTGAAATGATGCAGATGATGGTGGAAATACCTAACAAAAGTCATTTTGTGCCTTACCTGTGGCGTACAGAGTCACACAGCCTGTGGAACCCACCATTCCACCACAGGACCAATGGTGGAACCTAATTTTTCGATCCAGAATCAATTCAGAAATGGGTTGAAATGATGCAGATGATGGTGGAAATACCTAACAAAAGTCATTTTGTGTCTTACCTGGGGCGTATAGGGTCACACAGCCTGTGGAACCCTCCATTCCACCACAGGACCAATGGTGGAACCTAATTTTTCGATCAGAATCAATTCAGAAATGGGTTGAAATGATGCAGATGATGGTGGAAATACCTAACAAAAGTCATTTTGTGCCTTACCTGGGGCGTATAGGGTCACACAGCCTGTGTAACCCTCCATTCCACCACAGGACCAATGGTGGAACCTTCTTTTTTCAACCCAGAACTAATTCAGAAATAGTTGAAATGATGCAGATGATGTGGAAATACCTAACAAAAGTCATTTTGTGCCTTACCTGTGGCGTACAGAGTCACACAGCCTGTGGAACCCACCATTCCACCACAGGACCAATGGTGAAACCTAATTTTTCGATCCAGAATCAATTCAGAAATGGGTTGAAATGATGCAGATGATGGTGGAAATACCTAAAAAAGTCATTTTGTGCCTTACCTGTGGCGTATAGGGTCACACAGCCTGTGGAACCCTCCATTCCACCACAGGACCAATGGTGGAACCTTCTTTTTTTCAACCCAGAACTAATTCAGAAATGGGTTGAAATGATGCAGATGATGGTGGAAATACCTAACAAAAGTCATTTTGTGCCTTACCTGTGGCGTACAGAGTCACACAGCCTGTGGAACCCACCATTCCACCACAGACCAATGGTGGAACCTAATTTTTCGATCCAGAATCAATTCAGAAATGGGTTGAAATGATGCAGATGATGGTGGAAATACCTAACAAAAGTCATTTTGTGCCTACCTGGGGCGTATAGGGTCACACAGCCTGTGGAACCCTCCATTCCACCACAGGACCAATGGTGGAACCTTCTTTTTTTCAACCCAGAACTAATTCAGAAATGGGTTGAAATGATGCAGATGATGGTGGAAATACCTAACAAAAGTCATTTTGTGCCTTACCTGTGGCATATAGGGTCACACAGCCTGTGGAGCACTCCATTCCACCACAGGACCAATGGTGGAACCTTCTTTTTTTTCAACCCAGAACTAATTCAGAAATGGGTTGAAATGATGCAGATGATGGTGGAAATACCTAACAAAAGTCATTTTGTGCCTTACCTGTGGCGTACAGAGTCACACAGCCTGTGGAACCCACCATTCCACCACAGGACCAATGGTGGAACCTAATTTTTCGATCCAGAATCAATTCAGAAATGGGTTGAAATGATGCAGATGATGGTGGAAATACCTAAAAAAAAGTCATTTTGTGCCTTACCTGGGCGTATAGGGTCACACAGCCTGTGGAACCCTCCATTCCACCACAGGACCAATGGTGGAACCTTCTTTTTTCAACCCAGAACTAATTCAGAAATGGGTTGAAATGATGCAGATGATGGTGGAAATACCTAACAAAAGTCATTTTGTGCCTTACCTGTGGCGTACAGAGTCACACAGCTGTGGAACCCACCATTCCACCACAGGACCAATGGTGGAACCTAATTTTTCGATCCAGAATCAATTCAGAAATGGGTTGAAATGATGCAGATGATGGTGGAAATACCTAACAAAGTCGTTTTGTGCCTTACCTGGGGCGTATAGGGTCACACAGCCTGTGGAACCCTCCATTCCACCACAGGACCAATGGTGGAACCTTCTTTTTTTCAACCCAGAACTAATTCAGAAATGGGTTGAAATGATGCAGATGATGGTGGAAATACCTAACAAAAGTCATTTTGTGCCTTACCTGTGGCGTACAGAGTCACACAGCCTGTGGAACCCACCATTCCACCACAGGACCAATGGTGGAACCTAATTTTTTCGATCCAGATCAATTCAGAAATGGGTTGAAATGATGCAGATGATGGTGGAAATACCTAAAAAAAGTCGTTTTGTGCCTTACCTGGGGCGTATATAGGGTCACACAGCCTGTGGAACCCTCCATTCCACCACAGGACCAATGGTGGAACCTTCTTTTTTCAACCAAGAACTAATTCAGAAATGGGTTGAAATGATGCAGATGATGGTGGAAATACCTAAAAAAAATCATTTTGTGCCTTACCTGTGGCGTACAGAGTCACACAGCCTGTGGAACCCACCATTCCACCACAGGACCAATGGTGGAACCT